>JAOTRH010120869.1:0-14796 GCA_034768845.1 Heliamphora exappendiculata
AAGGTGTTCAATTTTAAAAAATATTCCACATGTTAATTTTTTTAAATGATTTAGATATATTTTTACTTAAATTTATGATCATTGAAATAATTATTTTAGGATTAATTTTAGTCAATCTATGTTGTGGAATGCAAGAAGTAAAAAATCAATCACACAAATTCAACATACAAACTTTTTAACGTGAAAAATTCAACTTGAGTAAAAAATCGTGGGACTAATTTAAGTTTAGATAAATCAAGCATTGTATTAATAAACAATTACAAGATATTTACAGACTCCAGTCGAATCTTCAACTTAGACGCTCTTAAGCCCCGCTTATCGAATCCACGTGCACCATTTTCTATTATTTGATCACCACCACACCGAATTCTCAATTTCATCAAAGTATCAAATCATCAATACTTCACATCGACAGAATCCTTCGTCGGTAAACTCATAAATCCATCTAAATCGAATACGAATTTTCTTCATTCTTTCAGGAACTTGAAGGACACTCAAAGTTATAACTTGAATGTGATCAAGAAATTCAGGAATATAATTCTCTTAAATGTATTTCGAGTCAGGTGCATGCCTCTTAACAATCTCTTCCTTTTGGAAATTTTATGACAAAACACAAACTGAAACCAATCAACTTAGATAAACGAGACAAGAAAATTCAAGTCATATAGGCAATTGAGTTGTCTTTCCATAAGCTGCAAAATAAACACTATGGGTGTAATTTGGGCTCGACCCGTGTAACACCCCAACCCTTTATATAGCAACAATATTGTCATTTTTGAGCAAAATTCTCACGATTTTGTTATTCTTGGGGGGTCACCCATCTTTGCATTGCTCTTACCTAAGCATACTTAATTGCGGAGTTCTGTTAAAGTCTCTATCACTTGAAAAAATGTCTCGTTGAATGTAAGGGTCCAAAGTTTTTCTTTTATACCTCCTTCATTTCTGATGTGAGATACCATGATGTCACAATCCACCCCCTTAGGGCAGTACGTCCCCGTATAATAGCCGCCAGCTCTGGTAGCCTGCTAGTCCTTAATCGACCTGCTCACTCAGCAGCCCGCCCACATATCATGCGAGTCGGTAGGGCCCACACTCGGAGGTGAAGAGAGTCGGCTTTGATACCATCTATAACACCTCGACCCTTTTCATAACAAAGATATTGTCCACTTTAAGCAAAGTCCTCACGATTTTATTCTTTTCAAGGGGTCACCTATCCTTACATTACTCCCGCCTAAGTACGCTCAACTGCAGAGTTCTACTAGGATTCCTACCACCTAGAAAAAGGCCTCGTAGCTATGTAAAGGTTCAAGTTTTTTCTTTATAATCCAAGAACTCCATCTCCTTTTCTGATGTAGAAAACTATGATATCACAGCCCAGCCGTGAAAACTAGGATATCACAGCCCAGCTTTTGGCTATAGCCTCGGGCCTCGAGCCCAGGCCTGTGGGTGGGCGGGCGGGCTTTGATCGGGCCTATGATTTTCTTAATTTGTTTGTTTAATTTGTATTTAAATTTATAATATAATGGTAATTTAATATATTAAGTTAAATTAAAAATTATAAACTAATGTATTAAATTTATAATAATAAGTTTTTAAGTTAAACTATAAACTAATTACTAGTTGATTATATTATATAAATATAACTTTATTATTTTATTAGTTATTAAACTATAAACTTACTTATCAGTTTATAATTTATTTGTGTATTTGTTTATGATAAATTTATTATTAATTGATAAGTTTATAATTTATATAATTATAAGTTTATTAATTTATTATAACAATAAGTTGAACAATTAAATGCAGTAAGTTTAAACAATTGAAATAATAAAATAAAATATAAATTTTATTAATCAAAAATTAAATATGAACAATTTTACGCATTATAAGTGTATTGCACATGTTTAAAAAATAGAAAAATTGCATAACTATAGGTCAAGTACAGCTCAACTAGGTTGGCACATAAAAATTTAACAATCATTTATATTATTCTCTACTTAAAATACATGGCAAATGAAATATAAAATTACAAATATAAAAAAATAACGTTTATATATGTAACAAATAATTTGAAAAATCAGTATAAACCTGATAATTCTTTAGACATTCCACATGTGATAGTTTTTAAGTTTGTTTTGAGTCTTTTCTTTTCGTCCATTTCTTGATTTCTCTTCGCTGGGTAAATTGTGTTTCGTGTGATCATTAATACTTGGACCATCTTCCGAGTGAGTCTAGATCTGTAGTTGTTCAGCACCCGTTCACCTGCACTAAAAGCTGACTCCGAAACAACTGTAGAGACATGAATTGCAAGTATATCGCGAGTTATCGTGGATAATACTGGCCACGACACTTCGTGTTGTTTTCAATAATGTAAAATATCAAATTCATCTAAATTGTTTACAGTATCAAAATAACGTTTGAGTTCTGTGATAGAACTCCCATAAATCTCAAAAAATTGCCTAATTTTTATTATAGACCAATTATCGTTACGACCTCAAAATAAAATCCTAACCGCGAATTGTGTTGATTGAGATATTATATGAGTTTTATATTCATCATATAAATATTTAAGTATTTCATTTATTGGTTCAAGTAGGTTTGTATTATCATAAATATTTTTTTAAAAAAATTATAAATCAACATTTTTACTCCTAAGATCTAGTATGCAAACTATTCAAAAAATATGTATTATTTTATTATAATATTTATCAAATTTATCTTTGATATTAAATATTATTTGATAATAATTTGGATTAATTACAAACTTATCAAATATTACGGTAATTTATTTTAATTACAGTAAAACTAATGGAGTAGTATGAGTGTAATATAAGAAAATAACCTTTTTGCTTGATTAAAAATTTTATAAAATTTTTTATGTACATTTTTATCCCAAAACTAGTCGTTGGTTGGGCTTGGGCTGGGCCTAACAGTGACAAAATCTCGACCGTCGATTTTGAATGCGAAGCGATTCAGTCCGTTAAAACAAAATCTGACCGTTTGGGGGGATCTGGGCTAAGCTGGGCCGAGCCCAACGGCTTGCCCGTGGGCGAGCCTATGGGCCGCAGGCCTCAGGCCGACTCGGCCTAGCCCATAGGCTTTGCAGGGTAGCCCAGGCCTAAAAATATACAGTACGGGCTCGAGCCGGGCTCAGGGTTGACAGGATTGGGTTGGGCCCGCACAGTGACGGGCCCCGGGCAGGGCCCAAGTTGCCTGCGGACTGCGAGCCATTTTTACACCCCTAACAAACACCAAACAAATACCACATAAAAAGCATATGCGGTATAATAATAAAAAAAAAACATCCAATTGTTTGTTTTATTTCTCCCCTTTAGCATAAGACTTCAAAAATAACTAAGATTTTTTTCCCTCTTCTTTCCCCCTTAGCACCATGCCAACATACCCCCAGCAACATGTCAACATGTTTCTCTCTTCTTCTTTTTTTTGTCACGAATTGACAAAAAAAAATCAAAAAATGAGAAACACTCAACATGCTAAAGAATACTGACTCAACATGAACAACCATTTAAAAAAGAAAACTAAAAATCAGTTATGCCAATTTTCTAAACTTCCCTTGAATTCATGCACAAATTATATGAATTAAAAAATGCTTCAAAAACCATAGAACCATGTGCATGAAACTAAAATTAAATTTATAGCAATTTATTACATGATTATGAAGTTCATGAAAATAACCAAGTAATTTTGTGTGTGTTTTCTCAATATTCATTAATTCCATGTTTAATCCTATTTGTGATCGATGTTTTTGGATTGCATTCAAAATTTTAAAATTATCACACATGTTCGAACCGAATATTTTATAGGTCCATCTTAAGTTTATTTCGATGATCCGAACCATTTATTTTGTAGAGTATATTGAGAAGATCTTCCTTGTAAAAAGAAAATTCATTGGATATATATAAATATAGTGTTGCATAGCATTTATCTTATTTGTATGTATAATTTTAAGAATATACTATTTATTTTATTTAAAATAAATATATTCAAATAATTTATGTATTAATATCTGATCAATCTAAATTTTTGTATAGATAATCTTCTAAAAGAGTTTTATAAAATACGGTAATGTTATCAAAATAAACTTGAAGTGAATAGATATATCCATTATAAAACAATGCAAACCCAATACTAAAATCTAATAAAGCGGTAACGAACAAAAAAGTAATTTTACCTCTTATGAAACATGTGCCAATTTAGGTATTGATACTTGATTAATTTAATTTTTTTATAGATGATCTTCTAAAAGAGTTACATAAAATAAATGATAATGTCATCAAAATAAATTTGAAATGTGTAGATATATCTATTATAAAAGAATACAAATTCAATACAAAATTTTAATAAAGCAGCAAGGGACAAAAAAATAAACATGCACTCTTTATATATATACTAGTGTGCGGGTGGCGTGCATTCACGCCACCAAATGCCTAATACATTAAATACTATTTTATTATAAATATAATTTAATATCCAATTCTTGTTATTATAAATTAAAAAAATAAATATAATTATGAATCAAACAGAATATAATATAGCATATTTAATCAAAACAATTATAGTAGGATAGCAGGTAGTTTATGTAACAAAAAGTTACCATATATTTAGTCAAAGTAATAACGTTATCAATTTTTGTAACCAACTTTTTCATTTATTCTTATTTCGATTAATAACATTATCATTTTTTGCAATTAGCTTTCTCATTCGTATATAAATAAAAAGTATGAGCACAAAAAATTCGAGATTTATGATCGTTCATCATCATCTATAGAAAACTTGATAAAATATATAAACTCTGAAATAATTACACTGACCTTCAATAAGCAAAAATAGCTATTTTTTGAATTGATTTTGCTCCGAAACTTCTAAAATGAAATAGCATTCCTCCAATTAACAAGAATGACTACTTATTTCGGTTGAGCCTCAAAATAACAAGAAATAGCTACAGAATAAAAGTTTATGATTTACATATAAATATAATAATTACTATAAACTAGAAATGCATAAAATATACTGTCATATGAATTATAAGATAATATAAATTATTACCAAGAATATATAAGCATCTCTATAAAATGTACAGAGCTATAAATGCATTCAATTACCATAATAACATTTTGAGGGTATAAATGTCTAAAAAAACATTAATTATTTAAAAAATGACCTTATGGAATAATAGTTTACTACATGGAATTCATTTTACAATAAGTCACCAAAATGGAACCCTAGATTAAAGCACCCAAGTTTAAATTTAAATTATTCTCAGTCATTATTTTTAAAATATGTTGAGAATGTAGAACATAAATTTTTAAAATGTGAATTTTGGTTGCAGAATCATTTAATCTCAGCTTTTTTTTTCTTCAAAAATATGTTAGAAGAAATAAAATACATTTTAAAAAGTATAAAAATTTTATATATAGATTTTAGCTATGTAGGTCATTCGCTGTTATCTAAAACACTTTTAAAAAATATGAGTTATTTTATCACCTAGATATTTATATATGTAAATTTATATGTACTTAGAAAAAGAGTGTTACATGAGAAATTTTAGTGAATATTTTTACAAAGTATGAGTTATTCTATTAAAATAAGAAACTTAAGTACACACTTCATTTTTAGGTTTTATAGTATGCATTTTATAAATTCTAGCATTTAGATTTATTACTAAATTATTTAAATTTATAATTAAAATATTATATAGATTCATAAATCAATAACCACAAAAATTTATAATTTTAACAATAAAATTTCATAACATCTTAGTTGTTACGAATATGATGTAAAAAATTAAGAGAAACTCGGTATTTTCAATTGATGTCTAGTAAATACTATTATTAAAATTTTTATTAATTTTAAATATATATATATATATAAAATAATAGTATTGGTGTGTATTTTGTTGATAATTCAAAGGAAGAAAAGTACAAATAATAATTAATAAAGAAAAATATATATAGAACAAAAGAATGAGTTACATTTGTAATCAATATAACGCTTGCAAGAATTGTTTATTTTTCAACTCTTTTATTTATATTTTTATTTTAAAGTAAAAATAAATTCAAAATATATTAATACACTTAAATTTCTAAAACTAAAAAAAAGGCAAAATTACCCGAAAAAAAATCACAATAACATTTAATTTGAAACATACGAAAAAATACAAAGAATACCAAAAAAATAAAAGATTTAAAAATACAAAGAAACAACGGAAGTAAGTCAAAAAAATGTCATTAATGGAAAGGACAGTGAAAAAACCAATTTGTAATATGCAACTTAAAAATTTAATGATTTTGATATGCAACAATGAAATAAATATTGCACTAATAGATTAAAAAATTCAACATACAATGAGACAGAATTTTTTTACGTAGAAAACCCCAATAAAGATAAAAATTACGGGACTAATCCTAATTTTAAAAAAAACAAGCACTAAATAAAGTTACGGTTACAAAAAACGCTTTTATAAAACCAATTAAATCCTCAACTTAAGGCTACCCATCTTTTTGCTGAATCCTCGTGAGTTAATCTCGTGCTTACTTGCCGCAGAACTCCTCATTCGGACTTCGTTACTTGAGACTCCTCTTAAGTACTGGTTGCAATGATGAAGATGATGAATTGATGATGATATTTGAATGTATCAAACTAACATTTAATTATCAATTCTTATTTGAAACTCTCCCTCCCTGAATTCTGCAGCAGCCTCTCAATGAAAACAAAATAAAACCCTCACCAAAAACCTAGTTGCCTAAACTGAAAACATATATAACTCCTAAAAGCTGCTAACCCTACCTAAAAGATAAGAATGTCTCGAGATAGACCTCTCAAGCGATTTTTAAACCGATCGAACAGTCATGTCAGATACTGAGCAATTCAACAGATCAATCAATGCTTTCATCCTTCTGTCAAAACTACAAAACAACTTCAAACACCAACCGTGCATCATATCGAGGAATTATGTAAAGATTAAAAACTTTAAAAATGCGTCACAGAGTTGCCAACACATAGGGGGAAGATAATTGAAACAAAATCCTAACAGACAATAAAAAGCATTTGCAGCAAAAAAAAAAAACATCAAACACAATAGAAACCAACAATTTATATTAAAGTTTAATTTTCTAGATCAATCTTAATTTCATATCGATCATTTGAACTGGTTATCTTCTCGAGCATTTGGAATATATCATATATGTAAAAAAGTAAATTGATTAGATATCTATAGTATAGTGTCTTATAATATTTATTTTAATAATATATATAATTTTAAGAATAAATCGTTTATTTTATATAAAATGCATTGGTTCAAATCTTTTAGTTGTTGATGCCCGAACAATTTACATTTTTATATGAATGATTTTTTTAAAGAGTTCTATAAAATGAACGGTGCAATTATCAAAATAAACTTAACATGTGTCTATAAATTTAGAAGATAAATTTTTAACTTAATCTTAAATTTTGAGATTGCCAAGACAAAAAGTAGGAAGGAAAAGTTTTTTATATATTTTATAGGCTTATCATAAATTTATTTTGATGATAAAAAATAATTATTTTGTAGAGTATATTAAGAAGATTATCAATATCAAAAAAATAATTGATTGGATATGTAAAAATATAATAATGTCATGTCACATTTTATTTTAATAGTATGTGTAATTTAAGAATAGATTATTTATTTTATTTAAAATAAAAATATTTAAATAATTTAGTTATTAATATTTAATTAATTTATTTTTTCACATAAATGATCTTTTAAAAAAATTTATAAAATAAATGGTACAATTATCCAAATAAAGTTAAACATATTTATTTTATTTGAGAATAGGAGAAGTGCGAGCAAAGAAGGTTAATGTGCAAAGACAAATAGATGATTCAAAGATGAACGGTAAATATGGGTAGGCACAAAGAGCAAACAGTGGCAAAATTGGCATTCCAATGTTTATAGTCTTTCTGCTTATTGGATTTTTTACTATCACTAACTATTCATACTTTTAACCAATTTTCATAACAACTTCGCTAAAAATGTTATAGTATTTTAGATTGACAATTATTTTTATAAAAATTATATATTTAAAATTTACTCATCTAAATTTGTAAAAAAAATTTATGTTAAATATAAAATTATGTAAAAACAAAAAATAAGTTAATCACTAATTATATAGTATACTTGCTTATTTAGCTTAAAGTTACTTGGGCGCAACTGGATTAAAAGGTAACTATTTTTCTATTTTTAGCTTTAAAAAATTAAATTATGTTCAAAATAAGTTATTTGTTAACTTAGATTTTAAGCCAATTTTTTTTAAAATTAATTGTGTTGGGACAAACTACCAAGATCCTAAGATTATGTTTATGATTTTAGTTAAAAATTATCTGGACGGACAAACGCCAAAACAAGCTCTAGATTAAAACTTTTGATATTAAACAATCAAATAAAAACATAGTAAAACTCTCAAAGTTAGTTTTAGGATTATATCTTTCGAAATCTGATTGGATGTTTTCAGTTGCTTTAATAATTCGTTGCGATTTTTGACTTTTAGTCAAATTTTCAACACAAACTTTCTGCTGTATTTTTCGAATGCTAAAACATGAATAAAGTGTAGGTTTTAATCTATTGTTATCTTTAAAATATGTCTAGCCACATCTTCTTTGTATTCACAAGACATGAAAACCTTAAAACTGATTTTGATTAATTGACGACTTGGTTTTATAATCGCTTATAAATAGGCTACATAAGGACCTGTTGACTAAATAAAACGTGGTTTCTAATGCAATTATGAAATCGTATCTCAGCTCAGAAGTAATTTCATAAAAATATAAATTATAATTTATTTCACTAAAGAATTATAATTGAACTTCTAGATTTATTCTCAAAATTGTAGTATTCAAGCTCATATTATTAAATACTTATTTATTCTCTCAACGTTAAGATTACAAATGCCCGTCGATTAAATTAAATTACTAATAATTATATTTAATCAATTTCTTAAAAAATTTCTTAAGACCTTTTGTTTAATTTATTCGACTATCGAATTATAAAATTCATTTACAGGGTTTGGTTCGGTCAAAACTTTTAAACTTTTTTAAGGAGGTATCATCAATCACGATTTTTCGTAATATGAATTCCGTCAATAATTAATATCGTTATCCAACTCATTGAGATTATTGATCCATAAAATATTGCAACATCTGCTGAATCAAAATAATAAATATTAAATATATATAAATAATAATTATTTCGAGATTAAGAGCATAAGCAATCATAATAATGATATGGTGTAAATTAATTTATATAGCCAGTATAAAATTAGTTATCCCAACTTGGTCATGTTCAATACACACAAAATGTACTAGTACGGTGAGTTGAAACAATTGTTGAAACAATTACCATTCTATGTAATCAAGACAGAACTACTAAAATATTGTGCTACAGTCGTATCGATGGTTTGTCCAATTCTATCTAAAATGTGAACCAAAAATTTATATTCTACAACAACCTTTAATCTGGTCTTCTGTGTATAAATCAAATTTTAGACTGTAGATTAAAATTATGTAGAATAAAAGACATTCACGCATGACATTAAATAAATAATGAAACGTATACATTATTTATTAAGATTCTCATAAAATGAAAAAATAATTTTAATAATAAATAAAATTAAATATTAAAATCAAAATCAAGGTTTTTAGTATACAATCATAACAGATTATTTGGGTTTTTTTTTTTCTTTTTGTTTAAAATGGACAATTTTACCATTTTATATATTTGATATTAAAAATTATATGTAGTTGATAGTGATCATAAATAAGTTATAAATAAAAGATGTTAATGTATTTTAAAAGTGGTAGAAGTTTGATTAGAATATTTTGAGAGTTTGTATTTTGATTTAATTTTTTGACTTTTTAACTTTTTAATTTTTTGTCAAATAGATAATCTTAATTTTTTGATATTTTTACCCAAAAAATCAAAAATACACCTTAAATTCATTTATAAAAAGTGATTACTTTTAAGTCATTTTTAAAATTTATCAAATGAATGGTTCCTTTATTCAACTTAAAATAACTCACAACAAAAAGTTTAACTTTGGGCATGATTGGTAGCTAAATTTTTTTTTTTTTTACCTTAAAAGCAAAATTGAGCTCAAAATAAATTGGTTAATAAGTTAGCTTTAAAGTTTTTTTTTTTTTTTAAATTAGTTGATTAAATAAAAAGTAATTTTTTTAAATATTTTATTTAAATTAGATAATATTATCTTTTTATATAATTTATTATAATGATTATATTAGTAGTAGTAAGTTATCAAATATGGTATTATTAACTTTTAAAATAAAATAAGATTTAAATAAAATATAAATTTGTATTTTAATTTAATTTTTAATTTTTAATTTTTTATATTTTTAATAAATAAAAAACACATTGAGCATAATTTACCAATTGGGGCTCGAAGTCAAACTAACAAACCAAGCCTTCACATAAATTCTCCTTTTTATATTTTGTTAGTTTGAATATATTATCTGTGGACAAGTTATCAGGGTCAGGTGGGTACTTCAATTTTCCACATGAAAGGCCTTTTACAAGTACGGCACCAACGCAGCAACAGCAACAGTAACAGTAACAGCATTAATAATAATAAAAATATAGGTCTCATTTAATAATTTTATTTAAAATTAATTTTTTATAAAAATTATTTTAAGATTAAAAAATTAAAAGTTTATTTAGAAGAGGTATATAGTGACTTGAAACAAAAAACTAAAAATATAATTTTAAGTTAAAAAATAAAATATTTTACTTAAAATTATTATAAATTTTTAGATTTTATTTATAAATAATTTTATATTTAATATTGATCTTATTTGATAAATTTTGATAAAAATATTTTTAAAATATAATTTTTATAAAGGAATAGATTTATATAATAAAAATTATGATATTTTTAAATTCTTGAGTTTAAATCAATTTTAAGCGGATTGGCAAACAAGGCCATAATCTTTATTTCTATTTTTGATATATTAAAATAATTGTTGTTTGCGTTGACAGCTGGGCCTGCCACGTGCCAATTTCTCTCCACTAATTTTTTTTTTAAAAAAAGTAAATGTTTTTAAATTAATTATTAATATTTTGGGGAGTTGGAGTTGACGTTTCTTTGAAGGATGCATTTCGTACTGTCCGCACTTGAGATTTTGGAATCTGTCCTTCCTCGCATACTTCTCCCCCGGAATGGAATGAAATGGAACGGGTCTGTATATTGAAAACGACTTTTTCATGCCCAATACTGCCCCCGTCAACTCTCTTTATTTACGCCCCGTCCTTTCTGTCCTTTCCCGTACTCCCCTATCGTTTCTCTTTTAAAGGACGGAAATACCCCCCAGTTCCCTCCCATTGACTATTTAAAGTTCCAAATAACCTTTTGGTTTTGGTTTTATTTTTGTTTTTGTTTTTGTTTTTCTAAGCCCGATAGACAACTAAGTTTAAAATCTAGTTTTTATTTTTATTTTTTGTGTTGGTAGTAAAAAAATTAATTTGAATTTAAAGTAAATTATTTATTAATTTATTTTTTTAAGTTAATTTTTCTTGAATTAGTTATTTGAATAAAAAATTAATTTTTTTATTTTTTTTTAATAGATAATTTTATTTTTTTATATATTTAATATTAACAATTATATGTAATTAATAGTGATAGTAAATAAATTATGAATGATGAGTATTATTGTATTTTGAAAGTTGTTGGAATTTAAATAAAATATTTTGAGAGTTTATATTTTAATTTTATTTTTTAATTTTTTTATTTTTTTACCAGATGAGCAATCTTAAATTTTAGACATTTTTAGCCAAAAAGAGAAAATTCCAAAAATTTTAATCAGGGCCTAAGCTTATGTTTTTTTGAAACTTTTTTTTTTTATATTTTTTAATTCTAAAAAGTATATTAGTTTGAGTTAATTTTGAAAAAAATTCAATAAAAATAAAAAAATTAAGAAAAAAAGATAAAAAGTCTGCTAATTTGGTTTTTTCTTCTTATAAGAATTTTTTTTTATATTTTGATCAAAATATTTTATTATTTTTTTCACGTTGAGAAGAATCTAAAAAGTACACTAAATTGGGTTAATATTAAAAAAATCACTAAAAATAAAAAAATTTACATAAAAAGTTAGTTCAAATATAAACTAAGTGAACTGTACATAAAACTGAAAAGAAATTTCATAAAAAAGAAAATCACATAAATGGTGAATAAATTTAGTTTTGAATTGATAGTAATATAAACATGTTGATTTGATTTTATTTGGAACATTCTTATTTTAGTTAAAAGTTGATCAATTTTACCTTTCCATTTGTAACATAAGAGTGTTTAGTGTAATTAAAATTATATATTTATATATTATACTTGAAAATATATAATTATAATTTTATGTAAAAATTATAAATATTTATTAAAATTATAAATTTATAATTTCAATAAGAAGAGTTTTTCTTTGATAATTTAGAAGTACAAGCCACATTCAAAAAAGTTATAAATACATATGTTTAATTTTTAATTTTTAATTTTTTTATTAAATTATAAACTAAAATTTAAAAATAATTTAAAAAGAACACTCTCATTATCTATATATATTAAATAAATTTTAAAATTTGCTAAACAAAAATGATAATATAAAATTTTACTTATTGTCTTATTTTAATTTTTTAAATTATTTGTATATTTTTAAATTTCTTACTGGTCTGGATTAAAGAAGCAAAAAATATGATCATTGATCAAATAATGCAAAACATTACTGAAAGTGATTAAATAAAGTAAATATATCATTTTATTTTAAACGGAAGTTCTTCGCGGAGGAAACCTCCTGGAATTCTCAAAGGGGCAATTATGTCCTTTCGCGAAGAAGTACTATACTGTCCATATCAAACTTTTGGAAAAAAAAAACAAAAAGGGTAGCGTTGTCATTTGACTTATCGTCTTCCTTACTCCGTTCTCTATTAACTAACCCAATCCCGTGTTTTCTGTTGATCTGTTCAACAGTTGCTTCTGAATTCTACAACCCCTCTTTAATGATAACCACAGAAGAAATTTCCCAAAATTCCCCATAGATCTTCTCCATCTTCTCCTCCCTAACCGTGAAATCCCAACCCAAAATCTCCTTCAGCAACCATTTCTCACCATGAACAACCAGTCCTAGAACCACGAACTCACAGAACTTTCAGCTGCCAAAAAGTCTACGAAACGCAATCTTTACAAACCCGTAAAAAATCTCGAGCATTAGAGCAATGAAAAAGCAAAAACCAACCAATGAATTTGTGTTTAACCTATTTGATCTTCTCTCCGACGAAATCATTTTCTCAATCCTGGATTATCTCGACGACAACCCACTTGACAAGAAGTCATTCTCTCTCGTCTGCAAATCGTTCTACGCAATCGAGTCTCAGCACCGTAAAACCTTAAAACCACTTCGTTCAGAGAACTTAAACAAGGTCCTGAATCGCTATCCGTACGTAACCCACCTCGACCTCTCCTTCTGCCCTCGAATCACCGACGGATCGCTCTCGGTTATCGCAGTTGCTTGTAACAAAATGTTAAGGTCGATCGATCTCTCAAGATCGAAGTTCTTTACCCATGTGGGATTGTCAAATTTGGTGACGCATTGTTCGAACTTGGTTGAGATTGATCTGTCGAACGCGACGGAGTTGAGGGACTCCGCGGCGGCGGTGATTGCCGAGGCCAAGAATCTGGAGAAGTTGTGGTTGGCGAGGTGCAGGTTGATTACGGATATGGGGATTGGTTGTATAGCTGTTGGGTGTAGGAAATTGAGGATGGTGAGTTTGAAATGGTGTTTGGGTGTTGGCGATTTAGGCGTGGGATTGATTGCTGTGAAGTGCAAGGAAATTCGTAGTTTGGATCTCTCTTACTTGCCGGTAATTCTTCTTACTCTTTCTTTAAGATCTATGATTTGTGATTGTTATGGTCCTTATCTGTAGTTTAGAATTTATGACTTTCAAGATTTAGTTCGAATCCGGTGGTATGCCTTGTAAGTTTCTTTCTAGTGCAGTTAATCATTAACTATTCATTGACCTTAATTGAACTATTGTTGTGATTCATTCCATGGTTCAGGGGTGTGATTATTTGAGATGATATGTCATTCTCCTTGTTGATGATTGGTAACTGTGCTTTATGTTCCAAAATATGCAGTTTTTATTTGGGTGTTTATTGCTTAAATGATTGAACAGGGTGTTGATGTTATCAATTGTATTTTGCTTTTCATTTGCCATATTCCTGCTTTAGGGTGCTGGAGTTTGCTGGGAAGTTTGTTTATCGATTTCATGAATCTGATTTTACTGGATTGCTATAAATAGATGTTGAGCCGGATTGGATTTATTGAAGATGCAAACCTTCTCGTTTATAGTGGGATGCAAAACACTTCGTTTTAGATACTGAATCTCAGTGCTCCTCCTGCCAATTCTATTGAAGTGTTGTTTTAAAACTAAATTTCTATGGTTCTCTTATGTTGTATGTATATAAGATTTAGTTCAGTTACTGCAGTTACTGCTTGTATGTACATAAACCATGTCTTGATCCTTTTTCTGTATTGTCCTTCTTGTGCAGATCACAAATAAATGCTTACAGTTGATCATGAAACTACAATATCTTGAAGATTTAGTTCTTGAGGGATGCTTTGGTATTGATGATCACAGCCTTGCAGCCCTCAAGCAAGGGTGCAAATCATTAAAGGTATCTATCACTGGAAAAATAAGTGCACTTATGATACACTCTTTGCATATAACAAAGATCGAATCCCTAG
>JAOTRH010120890.1:0-14795 GCA_034768845.1 Heliamphora exappendiculata
CCCTCTCTCTCCATCATATTTGTTTGTTTCATTCTCTAATGCTCTTTATATTTTCTTCTCATGAACGGACCTGCACACCGAACTCCAATTGGCTAGAACGAAGAAGGGGCTTTGCGGTATAGATTTGTTGCTTCCTTTTGGTTCAGTAAGATGATGTGATTTGTTGAAGCATTATGAAGAAGTAAGCTCTTCATTCTGGTATAAAATGTTTAATCATTTTGTATTCTTTATGCAGGGATAACTTCATAGACAAAATGTTTGAGCTGAATGCTGATATAAGGTTGGTCTTGTAGACAGACCATCGCATCCTACTTTCACTGTCTTGTTTTTCTCATGTTTTCTTTGACTTCATTAGCTTCACATAAAAAATGTAGAAAACACAATGAATTTAAAGATTATAGTTAAAAAAATATGATTATGATTTTTAGTAGAAGTTATAAATGTTTATTACAACTGTTAACTTATATGTTCAAACTATATAATTTTGTTAGTTAATTTAGAATAAGAAGATACAAGCAAAAAACTATAAGCACACCTAATTAGATTTTTTTTTAGAACTTTTTACTCTACTATAAGCTAAAGACTAAAACATAAGTTTTAACAAATACCCTCAATATCTGAATAGACAAAAAGTTAGATTGCACTATGCAAATATAAGCCTATAATCATGAAATTTGTTTCGTCGTGAAGTATGAAGAATACGAGTGTGTAAGAAAAAAAATATGTTACACACTCATACTGAAGGCAACCTGATGGCTTTCATGCAGTATACAACAAAAATGCTCAAAAAAATTAGTATGGTGAAAAATGCTCAAAAAAATTAGTATGGTGAAAAATGCTCAAAAAAATTAGTAAGGTGAATTTTGTTTCCTAGTTAAAATGCCTCGGTCGACAGGCTGATTATGCTGATTGCTTTGAGTGTGAATGCTATTTTAAACTGATATGTCCATCATAGTTACTAATCGGATTCCATTTACTTGCTCATGCAGGAAGTTCCAAGAGAAAATAGCTTGTGCTTTTCATAAAGACAATTCAATCAAAACTTCAATGAATGATGGTCTGTGTTACTTCGTTAATTTATTGCTTGATATTTACAAGGGAAATGTTTATTTTCCCAGATGTTGTTTTGCAGTGTTTCAATGTATCTTAGTTCTATAATTGATTTTGGAAAATGCTATTGACAGCCCTCTCGATTAGTGTATAAAAAGTACTTAAACATTCTTGAAAAGTACCTGGGACTATCCAAAATTACTTCGGGTTTTTGTAAAAAGTGCAGACACTCAATGTTGTCATTTTCTACTTATTATTTACAGCCCTAGCAGGACCCTTCGATTTATTGTTGTGGAATTGGTGATTTATCTGGAAATACTAATAAACTTCCATATCTTTGTTAATGGCATTAATCGCATGACCGTGCATGTATTACTGTTTGGTCTTCTTGTTTCTGTCTCATACTTGGAAAATAACCTTCTTCATATTGTAATGGGATGGCATCATCACTTCATTTTTGCATCTTCTTTCAAAGCTTAAAGATGGCATTGTGATTTGCCAAAAATAGGCAAAGAACTTGCTGGTGCAGAAGATGCTGAAGTCAGCAGAAGAGCCCTTAAGAATAAGATTGCTGAAATAGTTTCTCAAACCAATGTAGTGGAACAAGAGTGTCAAGCAGAACTAAATATTAAAAATCAGGTATCCAGCTACTCTGTGCTTCAGAAACACTGCTTTACTGCATTTTCCATCTAGTTTTGCGGTTTGTTAGTCTCCCAAAAGATTCTCCTGAAAAATAATATAGAAATATTGAATAGTCTGGAGCTGTTTTAGGTCCAGGAGGAGCTAATTGAGTTGGAAAGGAAGGTGTTCCTGATGGAAGCAATTATGAAAGAAAGCAAAGAGTTGCAGGACTTGACCAGATATCCTCACCAAATTACATACGTTAGTTTCTATTAAATGGCCGCTGGATCTGCCCAGTAAAGATTTATCCTTTTGATTAGCACACTAAGGGCATGTTTGATTGACCGAATTAAATGTAGAATTGAATTACATATCCTATGGAATTGCATTTAAGTTTTTTGAATGCTGCAAATGGTTGAAGGATATTTATTAGATAACCCATCTTACATATGGGATATATAATACCTAGAAGAACATGGTATTAATAATTTTCTTAATTCTCTAATTACTACTCTCATGTAATTACTTATTCGGCGGGGATGTATTTCCTCATTATTAATCTGGTAATTCAAATAAGTCCAAAAAGTTAATCCTTTTGCCGCCCCATGGACTACTAAGAAATATATACCATGACATTGACAATGATTCTGTCCTTGACTGGGAACAAGCAGACTTCTAAATTTGAAGAGATGTGTGCTTCTCTCGGTGAGGAGTTGCAGAGAAGGTGCGTATGCCCAAGTTGTCATCTAGAAAACGTGGAGGCGTTGGATGGAATACTTGGAGCTGGCGATGGGAATTAAACTGTAAGTACTCTGGTGATCACTGAATCTAAACTGCTCACCTTACTGTTGTATTCAAAGTGAGGATTTCATCCTTTCAGGTTCTACAGATATATGTCACACATGTTCATATATAGTTCATACCGAGAAAGCTAAAATTTTCTTTTTGTAGCAGAAAATAACTAAATGAATGCCATTTTCGATTTCTATCACCTATTTGATTTACTGTTTTTGCATGCGGCTTGTCGATGCTTCTTCTGTTTCTTTTACAATAAATGAGAGTGGCCTCTTCTTTAGCCTTGCCTTGTACCTTCCATTCTGATGATTAGTGTTAAAAAAGTTATGAACTGTTCATTAAAATTGCGGACGGGATATGGGATTCACCTCACCAACACGTTGGCCTCGTTTGTCAATTTAATTTTAAGTTAAATTTTTTTATTTAAAATCACTTTAAGTTAAATAAATAAAAATTTTATTTGACATAAGGATGACTTTAAGCCAAAAAAATAATAAACCAAAGACATGACTTTTTGGGTGTGCACAGGTTGGGGCGGGCTGAGATTTTTTTTAACCAATTCATTTTTAGCGGTTGAAAATTTGTTCAACTCTCTGCCGATCAATTAATCGTCAAAATTATTGGGTTGAATAAAAAATTTTGGCAGATTCAATTTGTTGTTTAACTGGTGAAAGTTTGTAAAAGTTTGGAATTATTTTCTTAAAATTAGTTTTAATCTTTTGCAATTTTTAAGATAATTATACTTAACACGTCAAGTAAAAAAACCAACTAAAAATTATAGTACTCATTCAATAATAATAACATAAATAAATATATTTAATTGTAAAATTTACAATACATACTTAACTAAAAAGATATTAACAATATATAACACTAGCAACTAAAATAATAAATACTCTTTGCTTTAAAATTATGAGTAGTTGCTTTTAAAATTACATATTTATTTTTATTGATTATAACAAATGTCGTTTATACCCTCAACTAATAGACAAAAAACTTATATCCTTTGGCTTCACCAATTTTTACCAATACTTATAATGTTTCTTTATTATAATGGTATAAATAGGTATGTATTAGAAGTGCAACATAGGTCTAGTTTGACTCTTTGCTTAAAGTCATTTTTTAGGATAAAAAGTTATGAGTAGTTGCTTTTTAAAATTACATATTTATCTTTTATTGATTATAATAAATGTCATTTATACCCTCAACTAATAGAGGAAAAATTCATATTATTTGGCTTCACCAATTTTTACCAATATTTTGAATGTTTCTTTATTATAATAGTATAGATATGTAGATATTAGAAGTTCAACTTAGGTCTAGTTTGACTGATTGCTTAAAAGTCATTTTTTAGGATTTCTATTTAAAGTTATACAAAAGTCAACTGGCAAAAATCACATTTTGACTTTGCTTGGGCTAAATTTTAAAATCTTTTCTTATTTTTTCATTTTGATTGTTTTTATTTTTGACTAAATTTTTTTATCTTTTCAAATTATCTTAATGAGATAAAACGAAAAAATAAAAAAAATCACAAAGATGAAATTCTTTTCTTAAAGACAAAAATATATAAGCAGTACAAAATTGAGTTTATTAGTTTATTTATTTATTTTTGAACTTTTTTTATATTTTAATTAATATTTTTTTTATTTTTTCGATTCTTTTCGACGAGAAGAGTTAAAAAATATAATAGTTTGAGTAAACTAAATTTCATAACTAAAGATAAAAAACAAGCAAATAAGTTATTATTCTAAATGGAATTTTTTATCTTTTATCTTTGTAATGGCTATTAAAGGCACCTTTTAATTAAATGATTGTTTGATTTAAAAAAAAAAATTTATTTAACTTAAAACTAAAGTTGCCAAATGGGTGTTTACTAAGATCTAAGATGGCCGGAGGATGAATATTATCACCATCTTGAAGGATTCTAGGATATGTTCTTTCAACGGCCACGCTTACGGAATCTAATCCTATGCTGCTCAAATTTCCCATATGCCACAAGACACTTAAAAGCAAAATTTTGTTCATTATACTTATACCTAAGGGTGTAAATTGGGCCTGACGTGGGCCGAGTTCATTATCGTAGTTATTTAACTTGAACTCAATCAATATCCGAGCCTAAATATGTTTGGGCTGGGCGTAGACTTTGGTTTTGGAGCCCAAAATCACCAGAAGTCTGATCAGGCCTAAATTTGTTATTGTAGTGACTTGACTTAAGCTCAATCAAATCTAGATATATTTGAGTTGGGCATTGACCTTGGTTTTGGAGCCCAAAACCACCACAAGTCTGGCCCCTTAGACTGCCCAACTCCCAGCCCATTATTAGCCTGGGTCCTGGCCCATTGACCTAAAAAAGGATTTAAAAAATCTTTGAAAATCCCAAACAGTTGGCCAGTGGGCTGGCCCAACTTTATATAAGAAACATATACTATATAGTACTTTTTATTATATATAGAAATAATTAAAAAAACAAGAACAAATGTAAAAAAATATATATTCTAAAAATAAAATAAACTTGTTTTAATTTTTTATGGCATATTTTTTTAATTAAAAAAGCCCAAAGAATCTGATCTTAATGCCTAGGCCCGAAACCTAGGCCCGTAGACCCCAAGCTGGGCATGTTCCCTGAAAGCTGGGCCAACCCAAACTTTGGCGAAAGCTCAATGGACTCTTGCATGGTGATGATTTTCACTTGATCCAATCAACGTCTGTATTAGGGTCCAGTTCACCGGTTCAGATGGGCCTATTATGGCCCCAAAATGGATCAATTCTTAATGATTTGAGTTTTATTTCATTGTTCATATTTTGTAGATTGTCTATGTAAAAAGTTAATTTAATCGAACATCAAATATTTTTATTTTTTTATTTTTTATAATAAAATTATATTTTGTTTAAAACTATGCATTGAAAAAAAAAAATAATTAAACTGAGTCTATTTTATACCTAAAGTTGGGTCAATTAGAACCCATATTTGTCATTTAACGTTTTCCGAATACAGTCTTATTAACCACCGTCTATTGGACAATAAATAATAACAAGAATTAAACTATGAATAGTTAAAATTTTAATTTTTAATAATCAGAGTTTGTTATTATTTATATTCACCGCTCATTAAGCACGGTAGTTAGAATTTCCTTCACATTATGCAAGCTACAGTTTGTTGCTTTTAGAGATCTTTGGCTCAGATTGCGTTTCCACCTTCAAGAGTAACAATATCTTGCGCGCGCGGGGAGAGAGAGAGAGAGAGAGAGAGAGAGAGAGAGAGAGAGAGGAAATTTCAAATTTAGTTTGGTATGAATATTTATTGTAATGCTGAGAATGTAAAAACTGAGTAATCTTGGTTTTTTTTTTTTTTTTGCATAAATTCATATCAATGTAAATTGTGTTTGATAACTAAAGTACAAAATTGATAAAAAAGAGTGTAGTATAGTAATATTTTAATTTTAAAATAATAAACTTGACTGGTTAGTATTGTCATTTTTGTAACGTGGTTGAAAATCATAGGTGTTGAATGTTATTCGGGACTAAAAAAATTGAATTAGTAAAAAAATACGTAAGACCTACAAAATCAAAATTTCTCTCGAGGATTGCAATCTTGTTTGTTTCATGGATTTTATTTGCTAAATTCCAAATTAGTAAGTACCAAATTCATAGTTTTAATGATACCGTCACCTATAGTATTATTAGTATCAGACATCATCATATTATCTTCATTCCTCATTTAACAATCAACAAAATTCTATATCTCTTCTGCCGTTCTTTATTTTACTTTAATTAAATATAAACAAAAAATCTCACATTATACATAATTTTATCCATAATGTCATAGTCTAAAAAAAATATCTAAAGCCCTAATATTATTTTTTCCTCATATCTTATCCAATCCAATTTCATTCAGCATAACAAACAAGGCCGTAAAGCATAATCTATCATGAAATCATACAGATAGACTTTTTTTTTTTGAAAAGAAATCATACAGTTTGGACTTGACAGTAGAAAAATTGTTCTAGCACCAAATACTTTCATAGTGCTTCTATTTTGTTGATGTTTCCCAAACTCCAAGTGCTAAATGTTGGTGTTTGGTATTTCAAACAAAAAAGGAAGTTCCCTTCTCACATTGGAAAACTACTAAAAGTTTAGGCCCTTCATACATGTGTTCACTTCTCTTTGTTAGTGAACATAAACATAGCTAGATCTAAGGGAGCCTATTACACAGACAAGACTGGGCCTAGGCCGAAAGAATTTGAGAAAACTGATCCGAAAATCAATTAATTAGGTGCGAGTCTTGAGGGATAGAGGGAGCTAACTCATATACATTGGAAAAACCTAATTTCCTCCCCTCTCTCCATTACTCATCCCAACATCATATCCTTTGGTTTTTTCCCATACACCAACTCTGCAATCTGCATGGCCGGAAAGCAAGCTAAGTTCGGAGGAGACCTAAATATTCAACACATGTTTGAGAAGAATAGCAAGAGTATAAAAACGCAAATTTACACAAGTGCCTCAAATTGAGATCCACTCCATCCATTCAGGGAACAATATAATTCTGTAATTTGAAGCCATCTATTTCAGTTACAAAAGATGCTAATAACCATAAACCTATTTAGCTTTGCATCCAATGGGGATAAATTAACTCCAAAAATGAAAACAGAAACATATTGGGGCCAAAAAAGAAAAGATGATTTCAAGAATGCTCTCTCTCTCTCTCTCTCTCTCTCTCTCTCAATATTTTGTTTTTAAGCCGGAATAATGCTCTGAGTTAAACTAAGACTTTAATCCTCTGTGATAATCAAACAGACCTAGGTAGTTTTGGAAAAAAGCATTGCTTGACCTTCTCACCAAGCATTGTTTAGTTTCTCACCAGGTTGAACTTTCAGCTGCATGGATTTAGTAATGGCTAATGCTGTAACCATCTACCAGACAAAGAAATAAGCTGCACAGAATGGAGAAAAGATCAGTAAAGAGAACTTAAAACAACTGGCAACCAAATCTAGATATTTCAAGAGCAGGAAACTAAGAACAAAGTTTCTGTCTGGATCTCGCAAGCATGTAATAAAAAAAATCAAAGCACCCATGTGCTTAGACGACACTTACACGACCCGAGTCCTTAGGTACTTCCTACAGTAAAATGATTAAGATGAATCTGTTGCAGTGAATTGAGGCAGCCATTTAATTTGGACGAACTCAATTTGCTAAGGCTTCTTTAGAGGATGCATTACACTTTATCTTTTTCATTTCCATTCTATTAGCTCAAAAGATACCTGACATGGAAAATTCCTAAGATTCACCATTTGAGTCAAGTTCATCACAAATTTTTTGGGGTTTTTTGAAGCCGCCCCCCCCCCCCCCCGTCTAGCCATTTGGGTTTTTGAGAGGATCTTTTGTTGCAAGACTTTTAAGGTGTTTTTGTTGTTTCGGATGGTTTGCTCAACTATTATTTTGTTTGCCCGTTGAAGGGTTTGTATTGAGCCTCTTTTATATATTTTTATTTTTTGGTATCTACTAAACACTTACAGCCCGTTTGGTTATCAATAAGAGAAAATAAAAGAAATAATTATGTTTTCTCTTCTTAAGTTATAAGAGAAAAGAAAAGAAATAATTATGATTTCTCTCATTTTTGTTTGGATTAATTGGAGAGAAAAGAAAATGATTTCTCACCACAATCGTTTGAATAGACTTCATAAAAGAAAAGAAAAGAAAAAAAAAAAAGAGTACTAGTTATTTTACGAAAATAACCTTATTTTTGCAATTATTTTTTTACTTTTTTTAAATTTTAGATGGGTAATTTAGGTATTATAAAAAATAGCTAATCAACTCAATTCTTTTCTCTCCAAATCTCTCCAATTTGGACAAAATTGGAGAGATTTGAAAAGTAGATTTGAGAGAATAACCTTTTTTTTCCACTTCTCTCATCTTTAATAAATCAAACAAGTGAAAAGAAATGAGAGAATTCTATTTCTTTTCTTTTATCTCCAAATCACCCAAACCAAACGGAGTGTTACCTATCAAAAAAAAAAAAAACAAAGAATTTCATCACAAATTTAAATAGGCAAACTCTATAAAGAATTAAAGATGTATCCAGCTCTTGGAATAAATGTATAAACAATCTAAAGCGTAAAATGTTCATTGGACACTGCCTAAAAGCATAAAGAAATAGCATGTCATTGCTGGACATAATTGAGGAAGAGTCATGAGAAAGTAGAATCACCGACCTGACGAGCCACCCGCACTATTCGTCGGCTATCCCTTGATGACTCATCTATCAAGCTAGACTTCTGGGGAACTGGAGCACCATTTTGTTTCTCTGTTGCCCTCTTCTTTGCACTGTTCTTTCCAAGAGCAGTATTCTCATCATGGCCGGCCAAGGATTCTTTCTTGCGCTTCCTGCTGAACGTATACTTGACAAGCCTCTTGGGGCCAACTTGACTGGTAGTTCCACTAGTTGCTTCAGACGTTTTCGCATCTTTTGAATTAGAATCTGTCAATGATTTGTTGTCTATGTGGTTCGATTTACAACTCGAAACCCTGTGATTCTCTGTAGCATCACCACGCGGTTTTACCAATGCAGCCTCATCTACAAATTCTGTCCCCTTGTCTTCAGCATTCCCACAAAATCCAGATGCCCCAGCTTCCTTGTTTTGTAGATTAACATCAGTAGATCCTGAAATAGGATCCGCATCTGTTCTAATTTTATTCCCACTTTCTGAGTTGCAGTTGAGTGGGTAATTCTTGCAACAAGAAAGGACTGAGCATGGTTTAGTCAGCTGGCCAGGAAGACACCTACATGAGGTAGCGATAGCATCCCAAAATTTGACTCTTCTTTTTCTATGGTTTCTGCGAACAACGCAAAGAGCCTGATCTTTGTGCTGTTGCACTTTTTCTTCCAATCCAGAAGAATTTTTCCTCAAATTCTTATTTTCAGCCTTGCCAAGAGGTGAAGTACAAGCTCCCCCACCAGATTTAACATTATCATTCCCTCTACAGGAAGACACTTTGCAACGAGAAAGAACCGGGGATGCTTGATGAGGCTTTTTAACCTTGGGATCAAATCTGCATAAAGTAGCTTTAGCTTTCCCGCATCGATTTTTTGTCCTTTGCCATGTTTTGCGAACCTTGAAATGTTGATCCTTGGAATTGCAACTCTTAATGCACATTTTGTCTTCCACCCGAGTTGGGTTCTCCATTATATCTATATCCTTAGTCTTGGAAGGAGGTACATTACATATCTCCGTATGTTGTTCATCTACCTTGGTGATTAACTCGCTCGTTATGTGCAAGTGTTGATCATCTACATTTCCATAAGAAGGCACGTTCCCATCCAGCAAGTCCCTTTCAAATGCACGAACCCTTTGAGTACATCCATTTCTGTCACATGATTTCTCCAAATCTGACTTTAAGGATGCACTTTGGTTTGCTGTATTCAATGAAATAAATTTTTCGCTAATAACATCACTGACATCAATTGGATCAAACTTGCTCTTGATACGGTATTTGCAATCTCTATTTCTCGGACTCAAGGTAGTATTCTTTGGTTCAGAAGTTATAACATGGGGTCCTGAATCAGTGTGGAAGGAAATAATGGGATTGGAATTTAGTAGTTCATATTTTGTACCTTCGTCATATGGCCCATCTTGCTTGTCATTTTCATTTAAACCATTCAGTGACCGAGCATGGCTGTTCTTCAACTTATCCAATTCATCTCGTGCCTTTTTCAACTCCGCTCTAAGTTCTAATATTCTCTCTTCAGCTTCATAAAGTTGTGCTGCAAGCTCTTCAATCCTTTTCTGCTGACCCAAAGATTCAATCTCTGCTTCAGTAGTCTGTAACCAAGGGAGCACCGGTCAGCTATGTTATGTGGATTAGGATTCGGGTGTCGGGTGCGTCTATGTGTGTTGAATTTATCTAATTCTTATATCAATAACACTGGAACACAGTAAAATATTTAGATTCTTTAATATAGTTTTTTCATTTTTCAGGATAAATAGTGTTTACGAGGTCACATTAAGCATTTTATGCACAATATTAAAATTTATGCATAACTTTATAATAAATTCGAATTAAATATGCAAACACATCCAAGTAAAAACATCGAACACATATTCCATATTTTTATCTGAGTGTCGAATATCCAACACAAGTATGTTAAACATTTAGAAGAGTCTATGTAACATAACCGATAAGTAGTAATCAGAAAAAACCTAGTAAGTAGCAACTATAATGACAATTTAAACGCAGCCTTTCTAATATAAAACGAGAATGGTGATGTGAAATTGCAGCATAAACATTGGTTTTTTGTAAAAAAAAAAAAAAAAAAAAAAAGTGCTAGTTATGTCAAGGTTTAAACAAGAGCATTGCAGAACATCTGGAATTCCCTAAAAGGTGCAGATATAATCATAGTTATTTCAGTAACAAAAATAAAGATTAAAAAAAAAAAACTGTTTTCACTATGCTAAAGCCACTCAATATGATTGGATTATAAGAATCTAAACAATAAACATCCATTAACGAATCTATTCCGCATCATGTCTAGACCATATCATAAAATCACACAAATTCAAGCAAAAACTACGCTAAATTTTTTTGGAAATCTCAGTTAGAAAACTACGAAATGGCCGATCAGATCGAGATAAAGCAACACCAACACACACATCGACCTACGATTACCTTAGAATCGAGCATCTTCTTCAACCGAAGAAGCATTCGAAGAGCATCGTCTTTTGTGGCTCGCGTATCCTGTTGAAATCGAAGAGCTTTCCGTTCCGATACCATTACACGAGCAGCTGCTTCCGTTGCCGTGTTCAGTATTATATCCGCGTAAGCCTTCTTCAGCGCCACCATTTTCTATTCGCCAAAACAAAATTCGGAATTCGGAATCAAACCGAAAAAGCTCAAAGCACAAAATTTAATCAATTTGCAGATTTTCATATACTTCATAAACCGAAATCTATATATATAGGTTGGAAGATTTTGTATACTTCAAGACAATTATGATAAATAAATACTTAAATACGATATATAAATTTGACTTATCATAGATCATACGAATTCGAAGACGATGATAGATTGAAGAGAATATGAGAATAGAGAGAAGAGAGAGAAAGAGAGAAAATGTAATATTGATATTCTTTGTAGTAATCATTCTGTTATAGATTAAATGTATTTATACTACATTTATACTGACTTTAACAGAATACAGCTGTATAGAATTTCTAACTAACTTCCACTCATGTGGCACAACTAACTTTGTTCTAGTAGGATTAACTGAGGCTCCTGAGACTCTGTTTCGGGGTGTGAAGCTTTGTATGGATATGATATTTGATCACCCCCCAAGCGAATGGAGTCGGAAGATGTCATGAGCTTGGACTGCAGAAAGTGAAATCTGTTGGAAGGCAGAGCTTTGGTAAATATATCTGCAATTTGATCACTGGAAGAGATATATTGAATGTGAAGAAGTTTGGCCGCCACTTGTTCTCTGACAAAGTGATAGTCAACCTCAATGTGTTTTGTTCGTGCATGGAAAACAGGATTGGAAGCTAGTGCTAATGCTGAGAGCTTGTCGCACCAAAGAATTGGGGAAGAAGAAATGGGGATATGCAAGTCGTGTAACAACATTTTGATCCAGTAAAGCTCAGAAGTTGCTTGAGCCATTGCTCTATATTCAGCTTCGGTGGATGATCTGGCAATTGTGTTTTGTTTCTTGGAGGACCAAGAAACCAAAAATACACAATAGCCTGTTGTTGACCGTCTGTCAGAGGCATTTCCTGTTCAATCGGAGTCAGCAAAGACATTGACATTAAAGGAACTTGGTGAGAAGGTGAGACCATGCTGTAGAGTACCCTTAAGATACCTAAGGATTCTTTTTACTGAAGAAAAGTTCTCAATTGTTGGAGCATGCATGTGTTGACATGCTTGATTTACAGAAAAAGCAAGATCAGGTCGAGTTATAGTTAAGTATTGTAGAGCTCCTGCTAAGCTTCTATAGAGTTCAGGGTGGGCAAATGGAACTGGCGCTTGTGAAGAAATAGAAGGCTTGAGAGGTAATGGAGAGGAATAAGGCTTGCAGTCTAGCATCCCAGCTCTGGACAGAATATCCTGAGCGTATTTTTGCTACGATAAGAAGTACTGATGAGAGGTCTTTGTAACAGCCACGCCAAGAAAATAGTTCATATCTCCCAATTCTTTCATGGAAAAGACAGTATGCATATGCTGGATAAGAGAGGCAATATGAGACGGATTATTTTCGGTAAGAAGAATATCATCAATATAGACTAGTAGAATTGTAATTGTGGTTGGAGTGTGTTGAATGAATAAAGAATTGTCACAGTGACTTTGCTTAAAACCAACAGAGAAAAGGTAGGAGGAGAATGTGGAAAACTAAGCTCTGGGAGCTTGTTTAAGTCCATATAAAGCTTTGTGTAATTTGCAGACGAAGTGAGGCCTTGAAGAATCAATGAAGCCTTGGGGCTGAGCTAAATAAACTTCTTCATCTAATTTTCCATGTAAGAAGGCATTGGAAATATCCATTTGCTTGATTTCCCAATTGAAGTGTAAGGCTAAACATAAGAGTATTCGAATGGTGGGTTGTTTTGCCACAGGACTGAATGTGTCCTGAAAATCAATTCCTTCTTCTTGTAAATATCCTTTGGCGACAAGCCTGGCTTTAAATTTGGCAATGGAACCATCGGAGTTCCTTTTAATTCTAAAGATCCACTTGCAGCCTATTGCATGTTTGCCTTCTGGTAAAGGGACTAAACTCCAGGTGCCTTGGTTCTGTAGTGCTTGGTACTCTTCATTCATCGCAGCTAGCCATTGTGGAGAGTGAAGTGCTTCTTGTACAGTCTTCGATTCAGCTAGAGCTTCATTGGTGAGGTCATAGTCAGATGCATGAGAAATTGCAGAGGGTTTAAAGGCTGCAAGGCAAGTTGGTTGCTTGGGTTTAAATATCCCAGCTTTAGCTCTTGTTGTCATATGGTGAATATTAGGAACTGTAGATATAATTGGTGAGAGAGAATCAGGTAACACAGAAGAAGAATGAATGGAAGGAGATGAAGTAGAAGGGGGAGAATTAGAATTTGGACCAGAATGAGGTAGAGGACTGGTAAATGAACCTAACAGAGAAGGAGAAGGTGATGAAGAAGGAGCAGGAGCAGGAGTAGCAGGAGGACCACAATTAGTAGGAGCAGAAGGGAAAGATGATGAGGACCAAAAGAAATTTTTAAGTTGAGAGATGGGTTGAGAAGATGAATGAGCAGCAGTCGAAGCTGAGGCATAAGGAAAGTAGGATTCATCGAATTTAACATGTCTAGATATATAAATCTGACCAGTTTCTGGATGAAAGCATCTATATCCTTTAATACGAGGATGATATCCAATGAAAATGCACGGTAAGGACCTTGGTTGAAGTTTGTGAGCAGTGTATGGCCTAAGTCAAGGGTAACATCTACATCCAAAAGTCTTTAGGAACTTGAAATCTGGTGAAGTGTGGAACAAAACTTCATAAGGAGTGGCATTTCCTAATTTTGAACTTGGTAATCTGTTTATGAGAAATGTGGCTGTAGAAATAGCATCAAACCAAAATGATAAGGGAAGTTTGGAGTGATGAAGAAGTGTGATTGCTGTCTCCACAATGTGTTTATGCTTCCTTTCTGCAATCCCATTTTGGGAAGGAGTATATGGACATGAGATTTGATGAACTATTCCTTGAGATTTCAAAAAAGAGTGAAATTTATTATTGACAAATTCCTTTCCTCCATCGGTTCTCAAAATCTTTAGAGAAACACCAAATTGTTTCTCAGCATAGTTTTTGTATTCTAGGAATTTATCATAGGCCTCACTCTTATAATGTAAAGGAAATATCCAAGAAAATTTACTGAATTCATCAACAAACAAAATGTAATATCGATAAGATGATTCAGATGTACAAAAAGGTCCCCACAAGTCACAATGTATTAAAGCCAAAGGTTTGTTTACAGAGGAATTTGTTAAAGCAAGTGGCAGCCTTTGGCTTTTGGCAACAGAACAATCAACACAAAGGTGACTGGTTTTATTTTCTATAACAGGTAAATGAAATTTATTCAGAATATGATGAAATTTGGCTTAAAAAGGATGTCCTAATCTCTTGTGCCGTGTAGAATCTGACACTGAGTAGAAAAGCAGACTTTGGTTGAGTTGGAAATTTCCTGGGTGTTGCATGAAGGAAGCATGTATAGACCATGACTGTGGTTGCCTTTACATAGAATGGCTTGAGTCTCCTTGTCCTGAATCACAAATGAAGTGTCATCAAAGGTAATAGAGCAATTGTTATCCTTTGTTAATTGTTGAACTGAAAT
>JAOTRH010120911.1:0-46642 GCA_034768845.1 Heliamphora exappendiculata
GGCTATCTCTAAAATTCCTATTTGGGTCAAATTCCATGAACTTCCTCTTGAATTTTGGAATTCTGAGTGTTTGAGTAGAATAGCAAGTGCAGTTGGTATCCCTCTCTCTCTAGACTGAGCCACGGATATGAAGCAACGCATCTCATATGCACGAGTTTGTATTGAAATTGATGCCGCTAAAGCGTTGTAACATTTTTTGGATAATTAATTATAATATAAAAATAAAAAATATAAATTTTTAATGGGCATACCCCGGGTAATTACATAAGTAACTAGTAGAAAAATCTCCTACAACACAGAAAACTCAATCCCCCGCCGAACTGACGGGGGGACCTAACAAAGAAACCATATTCCACGTACAACCCGCATGGATAGAAAATACCAACATATTCAACAATCTAGCAAAAAGATTGGTTATCCAAAACAAAAAAACAAAATCTTGCTGAACATCGACTCTTCGAAAAGCTCTAAACCTCAGCCAAGAAATGACCTACTCACCTAAGAAGATTTGCCAAAGAACCGTTATAAGGCTAAGAGAAAACCAAACCTCCATGCTCAGGAGCTCAAAGGGGCTTGTCCTCTAACCAATCAGGTAAACTGACGTAGCCTGAGCAAGCGAAGAACGAAACCTCCACAGCCAAATAAAGGCTCTGACAAAAGAGCCCCAAGGATCAAATCATAGGTTAAAAGAACAGTCGAAGGGAACCATCAGAGGTCTATGAGTAAAGTACCAGGGGTAGATAGGCCTCTAGCCAGCCAAAAGGAGCAACGGCAGATCAACCCGAGAAAACTCCAGCTCAAAATCAGCCAACACAAATTACCAGCCTACCCTGCGCACAGGGTCGCCAAACATAAGTAGTGGAGACCCCTACAAGTCAGCAATAAGTAGTGGGCAGAACATCCTCAAAGAATTTGGCTGAGAGAAACCTAAGCCATCCCAAAGAAAACTCAACTATCGGATCCAGACGAAGCAGGCCATCAGTTAGAACCCTACTCAAAGAACCACCAAGGCCCCACCATAGGTACCCAGCTAAAAATACTGACAGATCCTCATCTAACCCAAAGCAACCTTAGCTCCTCAATTAACAACACACACCTCGGCTGCAAGGGGGAAAGATAGGATATAAGAAAGCTCAAGAAAGAAAGAATCCAAAATAACTTTCAACGGGAGGTATGAAGGAGCCGTCCAAAGAAACCTTAATCCAGACGTACCCATCTATGCAACCACCGGGTCAAAAATTGGGCCCACTCACTGATCCAACTCCACACTGACCCCTGTATTCCACTTACGCAAACCGCTGGGTTCCCACATCCCACGATATTGTGCAAGACTACTAGTGGCCCCAAGAATGGCACAGCTTCAGCAACTTGGTACCCGTGTGTGGGACACACTCATGGGACCCACATCCCACTCATCATGGCAGCAAACAACTCCAGCACACCTGCCACCTGATGGGAAGCCAACGGTTTTATGCAAACCGCTGCACTGCTACACTTCACTTTCCCAGGTATACCCACGGTTTTAAAACAAAACCACTGGTTTTTGGGCAAAACACCTGCTTACACTACCTAAAAGCTGGAATTACAGATTTAGTATATTCGTGAGCTTATAAAATGTGCAACTGGCCCAGGCGCTTACCTAGCGCGTGTGCTCACTTTGTCTTCTACGTACGCAAATCTCACGCGCGAGTAGCAACCACGAATCATCTTCTTCATTGAAATGCAGAAAAAACCCTAATCATCTGTCAAAACCCTGACCATGTGAGTGCGAAGTAGCCCTCAACACAAACACAAAACTTGAACGCATCGTCTTCTTCAGTAGCCAGAACATACCCAAGGGCCCCCCAAACTACCTTAACCTGATAGCTTTAGCAGAAACGACAGTAGCTATAACCCAAGACCAATCGCGCGTGTGTTATTCGTGTGGGACTGTCGTCTTCTTCAACGTTGTTCCTCAACAAATCGATCAGTAAACCTCAGAGGAAGAATACTGGAGTACATACTTTCGCCAAAACTAAAAAATTTCAAAGAAATCCCAGTTTAAGCACTTGCGGTTCCCACTAGTATCTATGTATCTCCACTATACAACGAACTTACACATCGTAACAACGAACTTACACATCGTAACAAACAGACTTACCTATCATGCCCATGAGACCTTGGAACAGATGAACAACCCCAATATACATTCATCAAAGATACTATGTGAGCCACTAGTGCCGTAGATTCACCCCACCATTGCCATGGGAGAGATCCAAAGGTAGCTTAGGGTGTGAGTCCACCATTGATGCCTTAGGGAGAGCTTTCTCTAGAGAGAGAAGCTCTCCCCCGCGCTGCAACATTTAGTCTTGGTTAAATGTGAAGGCGATGTTGTGGCCGTTTGCGTGGAATACCAAGGCTTACCCTCAGTGTGTTCTCGCTTTCAAGCCTTTGGTCATAATCTTAGTAAATGTAAGGATGCTAAATTGGAGAGCCAGAAAGAATGGACTCGGGTTGGTAAAGGGAAGGAGGTGCAATCTCGTGAGGTGATTAATGATGACAAGAATTTAGTGGCGTCCTCAAAGCTAGCAGATGTGGGCGATCGTGAGGCGAGTGGTTCTTTGGTAGAGCATGTAGCTCCTCCTTCACATGTGAATGCAGGGGATAGTGAGGTGTCGCCTCCCAGTAGACTGAGTAAGGGCGATCAAGAAGTTGTGGGTATGCCAGGGGTTACGCTAACGGAAACTAGTTCAGTAGAGATGGGTGACAGAGACCAAGTGACAACTATAACCCATATTTCAAATTCCTTAAGCGTGCTTGTGCGTAAGAAAAAGAAAAAGAAAAAGAAACAAGACTGTGAGGCTATAAATTTGTGGACCCCGATTATCGAGGAGTATGAAGCCCCTCTTTCTTTCCCGAGAAAGAAGGCAGGGAGTAAGCAGGCCAAACAGTCTAGTGGTAAGAAAAAGAAAAATCGTCTCTTGGTCATTTAAGTTGGTAGAGCTATCTAGCGGTGTTGGTTAGTGGTTGTAGTTCGGTTGGTGTTGCCCGTTCTTTTTGTCTGCAGGTTCGGCTTTGTGTTTTGTGTCCACCCCAGTCATGGGGTTGTTTGTGGTTTTGCTTTGTTAGGCTCTCCCCCGCTCCTTAGCGGGGGTTAGGTGGTTCTTGTTGTTTTATTTCCTTGTTTGTTTGGTTTTTGTTGTAGCCTCCTGGGATATGCCTTTTGGAATCATGTACATTTTTTTTTCATTATGATACATTTAATTACCCAAAAAAAACATATTCTGGGTTATGTGGGTAGGGTCGTGCCTCTAGCTCTTGGCGAAGTGAGAAATTTTTTGGAACTTTGTGGCTGGGATATCCATGTGATGTGTTTCTGATATGCTCACATGAGTCTAGATTTGTGTTCAGTTTGGAGCTTTGGGTTACTCAGCATTCTTACGATGCGAAGAGTGGGCTGACCGTTTGAAGGGAAGGCGCGAATGTATATGATAATGTACATGCGGAAGATTGCTAGTTGTCTAGTTTGGGGTGTTGTAGACTTGAAAGATCGATGGGTATGTGTATGACGTCATAACGAGGGACGTAATTCAGCTTGAATGGGTAAAATGTATATATGTGAGGTGTTGACTCATATGGTATGTATAGTCCTAGTGGTTCACGGAGCTCAGGTGGCAGTGTTCGGTTCGATGGTTGAAGGATTAGAGTGATGCCGTGCAAGAAGCGACATGATTTTAAGTTTGTGGTGGTTAGTTGGCCGTAAGGGCATGGGTGATTTTGGGGTAACACGTAAAACCCTTATAAACAATGTCCGAGTTTAGTAACATGTGTTTGGGTTAGAGGAGTAGTCTTCGGTATACATTGGAGTACAATAGTGAGTTAGGCCATAATACGACGAAGCTGGGAGAATCCTTGTGATGGTAAAACACTATGACGCATAATGCTATGGTTGAGAATATTTAGTCTTCGAGAGTGTGTATGTGGCGTAAGATGGTGGCCATGAGGGGATAGTCGGTAATCAATAAGAGAGTGGTCGATTCCAGCTCCAGTGTTAATTTTGGGTAAGAATTGGTATTGTGTTAAAAGATGAACCATTTTAGATTGGTTAAATCCGATATGAGTACAATTTGATGAATATGAATTATTCTCAAAATTGTGAAATATTGGTGTTCGAAATTCGAGTATGATGGTAGTGTGACACTTTTGAGTACTCTTTTGGAGAATCATTGCTGTAGATGTAGTTATTTTTTGTGTAGCCTTGAGTCTTATTGAAATGAAATGGACACATATTAAGATTAAAGGAAACTTTAGTGTGACATGAGACAAATTTCGGGGATGAAATTCCTGAAGGAGGGAAAGTTGCAACGGCCTGTTACGTGTTTATTTTGTGATTTTATATTTTCGATTAAGTGAGGAGACGGAATAAAATCTGAGTGTGGGTGCTATAAAATTTTATTCGTTTACGGTGGAATTAGTAATATGTGAAGGTGAAATTGAGATGCATAGTGTGAATGATATTGTTATGACTGTGATAATGAAAAGATTCAAGTATTAAAATATGAGTAGAGTTGAAGGTTTGAGTGAAATTTTAAGAAAATTTACAGAATTCAGGTTCATGGATCACCGCTCGAGCGGTGGGGGTCCACTCGAGCGAGCTATCGGAAAAAGTTTAAAATAATCTTGAACCATGGAGATATTTTGGGATATTATATATATATATATGTGTATATATAATGCATAGATGTGCCACGTGAGAGAAAAATCACCCTCATCTCTTCTCGTCCTCTCCTCTTCTTTCTCTTTTCTAAGTTCTAGAGAGAGAGACCCAAAAACCCTTTAGAAACCCTAACCCTCCATCACTCAAAGTGAGGCTTTGGAGCTAGATTGGGAGCAATTAAGGATGGAAAGCAAATTTTGGAGCAAGGAAATTGAAGATAAAGCACAAAGGAGTCAAGATCTCTAAACACCCTAACATTAGGAGGGAGAAATTGGAGGAATATCTAGCTTTTGAGAAAATCCAATATATGATCTAAATTCTCTCATATGTTTGTGTTGATTTGAGTTGATAATTTGTTACATGAGCATAATTTAGTAGATTTCACGCATGCTTTGAAGGATTGATAGGATTATGTGCGAGTTGAGTTGGGTTCTCATGAAAATTTGAGTTTTTTCTAAATGATAAACTATGATTTTAAGAAATTATTGCATAAAAAGGGTTTATGAAACTTGAATCCAATGTTTTTGGGATGGAAATTGAGGTTTGAGACATGTTTGATGAAGGTTCATGGGTAATGAAATTGGAAACTCAAAATAGGGAAAAATCTAAGTTTTTCTCGGGTGCTAGCGCGCTCAAGCAGAGATCCCTGTTTGCTCAAGCAGCAAAATGGATGAGAGCTTCGGTGCTCGAGCGCCCCTTTGTTCGCTCGAGCGGACTAGTTGCTCAGGAGCAACTTCTTGTAATTATATCTCCCTCGTCCAGACTCCGAATGGAGTCATATTTCTACTCAAATTGAAACCCTGAAAGTTCTCTTTCCAATGAGACTGGTCTCACAATAAAATTCTTTTTGTGGAAAAGTTATGATTAAAATGGTGAGGATGTCAAATTTTCTTAATCGTTTTTTACCTATTTTTAGCCAAATGTCTTGAAAAAGATTATTTTCATCATTAATGGTCATCTTTATCAAATTTCTTGTTCTTTGGGCCATAGATTCACCTATGAACATCTATTTGGGTTGGGATGCATATGTTGGGCCATTTGATTAAGATTTATGAGGTAAACGGATTTTCTACATTAAAGATGGTTTTGAGGAAACAAATCTGGGTAATTGTGAGTCATATAGAAACATGATCATAATTTAAAATTCTAAACTTTAGAATGAAAACATGGATTTTCAACTTGTGTAAATGCATGCATATGATGGGTGCATTCAATTTTCTTTACACGGCATGATTCCAAATGAGTTCAATTTTGTGTTATTAGTGCTTATGAAATCAATGAAAGAACTGTGAAATATGATTCATGAAAGGTTGTATACAGGAGCTTATGATGCATTTGATTTAAAAGGAGAAATTGAATACTAAAAAATCGAATGTGACTTGACAATGAAATGAAAAAGTTGAAATTAGAATTGAAACAATAAAATGTGAAAATGAACGGGAGAGGAACTTGTTGTAGGTTGGACTCTCGAATTTTTTTGTAAAAGTAAACAAATAATGAACTGTACAGATTAATGTGGATTAAGTTGGGCTAACTGTAATTACCCAAAAAATAAAGTTGGGTTAGCGGCTTCGCAGTGGAAGGCCGAAAACTTATTCAAGATGGGGACCACATACCCACGGATTAGCTCCCAAAATATGGTGTTGTATTGTGATAAGTTATAGAGCAATCTATTATCCAATGGCTTTTCGTAGCTTATTGAAAATTAATAAGGAGAAATTTCTGTAAGTTGCACCCGACACCGGTTCATTAGATGTGATACGGTTTTGTGATAAATTAGGTAATAAAATTATGACATTATTTTTGTGAAAAATCAAATATTGGGATAATGATATGGATAATATGAAAGGATAAATGAGAACACATTGGTGTGCATGGGTGCGTGCATATGAAGGAATAATGAATTAGTGAAAATTTACATTTTTACTTTGGTTGCACCCATCATACCTCACAAATCATGCATTATATCTGAGTTAATCTATATTCTTCTTATGCAGGTCTGCTGCGGGCCTCTTTGTTTATCCTCTCCAAGAAAGTGTTTCGGGAGGTTGAGGGTATTCTGCTGTGGGCCTTCTTGTGGTGTGGCCCCGATATGAAATCTTTTTTTGGGTAATTAATTGTAACATAAAAAAAATACAAATTTTCATGAGGCATACTCCAAGTAATTATATGAGTAACCGATAGAAAAACCTCCTACAACACAAAAAAACCCAACCCCCTCGCCGAACCGACGGGGCGACCTAACAAAAAAAAACATATTCCACGCACAACCCGCATGGATAGAAAATACCAACATATACCACAATATAGCAAAAAGAAGTGGGCATCCAACACAATATAACAAAATCCTGCTGAAACTCAGCTCCTCGAAAAGCTCTAAACCTCAGCCAAGAAATAACCTACTCACCTAAGAAGATTTGCCAAAGAACCTCTATAAAGCGGAGAGAATAACTAAATCTCTATGCTCATGGGGTCAAAGGGACTTGTCCTCTAACCAATCAGGAAACTGGCGTAGCCTGAACACGTGAAGAAAAGAAATCTCCATAGCCAAGTAAAGGTACTGACAAAAGAGCCTCCAAGGATCAAACCACGGGTTCAAAGAACAGCCGAAAGGGAACCATCAAAGGTTTTATGAGTAAAGTACCAGAGGATAAATGGGCCCCTAGCCAGCCAAAGAAGCAACGACCGATTAGCTCCAGAAAACTCCAATTCAAAATCGATCAACACAAATTACCAACCTACCCTGCGCACAGGGTCGCCAAACAAAAACGGTGGGAGACCCCTACAAGTCAACAATAAGTAATGGACAGAATAACCTCAGAGAATTCGGCTGAGAGAAACTTAGGCCATCCCAAAGGAAACTCAACCATCAGATCCAGACGAAGCAAGCCATCAGCTAGAACCTCACTCAAAGAACCACCAAAGCCCTACCATAGGTACCCAGCTAGAGATACAAACAGATCCTCATCTAACCCAAAGCAACCTCAGCTTCTCAATTATGGCAACACACACCCCGGTTGCACGGGAGGATGTAAGATATAAGAAAGCTCGAGAGAGAAAGAATTCAAAAGAACTTCCAATGAGAGAGTACCAAAGAGCTGTCCAGAGAGACTTTAATTCAAAAATACCCAAATAACATGTATGGTCACAAATTAGTGAGACGAACCCGGATTGCATCACATCCCAATAATACACGTGCCAAGTGCACCACTGGATTGGAGAAGTGGTGCTATCCCACTAAAGTGTGTTACCCATATAGAAAACCGCAATACCACTTAAAACCAAATAGCCCATAATTAGGGCCACCGCTTGATTACGCCACCAGAAGCTTCACAAATACCCAAAGCACAATCTGCTAAAACCAACGGTCCACCATAAAAAAATCGTGGGTTCCTTCCCAACTAAAGCACTGTGAAACCATCAAAATTTAGAAACACGAGGCCAACATTTGTACGACAATACCATTTTCACACAACAAATCGCATACACCGAGCAAACTACCTATTTTCATGAAAACAACAGTTTAATCCCACGGTTTTATAAAACACCCGCTGGAGACAATATCCAAAAAGACCCACAGGGTCCCACAAACTCACGCCCATTTTCTCTGTTAATGAACCCACTATAAAAGCTGGCACCCATCCACCAAACCGCAATACTAGCCCATTATTCTGAATTTTAGCAGACTATTCACAGTAAAATGCGGGCCCCACCTACACTACTTGGGACTAATGGAAGCAACCAAACAGGCCGTAATTCCCAAGAAGTCTGGTTTAACCTCATATCAGCTGTACACGAACATGATACCACCCGCACCCCGGCGCGTGGTTCAACATCGTCTTCCTCCAGGCGTTGGATCGCAAAACCCAGGAACTGGTTTTTATGCACATTAACCAAAAATGGCTTCCAACCCGCTAACACGCACACTTCATCTTCAACTGTAGGAAATGGCTGAAACACCCGATCTGTAAACCATGGATCTACCAAGCTGAACCTCAAGGCAAAAACCAAGGCTAAACCCAAAATTTCTCCAATAAACCACCGCAAACAAGTTGACGAAATGGTTGCTCAAAATACAACAGGATAAGCTCACAGAAAATAGAATAAGCTCCCGAAAAGTCGGTAATTATCATGGTCTCCAGAAGCTATCGTAAAGGAGACTAGAATCATTTTAAACATACTAACCCCATGTCATCTTGATATCAACATAGAAGAAAGCTCCAGCGGCAGAGATCGCGAGAAAACCTTTGAACCGAGATTTTTGGATTCATCGTAACCCAGCCGCACCTTCCACAGCTCGAAGACCAAACCTTGACTGGTTCATCCATGGCTGAAAATAAGCAGGGAAAACCACCGATTTAGCCTCCGGAACCTCCCATATGCGTAGGACCAGTTGTGCCATCTGCTTCGTTAAAAAAAGGAGCCCAAATGGAATCCATAGATATAACTACTGTACGAACACGCAAAAACCATAAACGGTTCCAAAATCCCGTAAACAAAACCCGAATCAACAGATCGGTGAGCCATTAACCAAAACAAAAAATCAAAAAAATCTGGTTTGTATTCCACAGATACCCATTAACTAGCAGCAAGCTTAGATACACCCCCACAATTGCCATGAGTGTGATCCTGGAGAGTTTTCTCTAAAGAGAAGCTCTCCGATTGCAGATGAGTAATAGTAAGAAGAAGAAGAAGAAAAGGAGCTCGGCCCCTATATGAAATCCTCCGGTGCCAAAGTTGCCTAAGAGGAGGTATGTGTTCCTAGCAAAGAGGGTGGTCTTGAGATTAAATTTTTGATTATGTGGAATAAAGCTATGGTGGCCAAGTATATTTGGTTCTTGTTAATTGGTGGTGATGTGTCTTTGTGGTGTATGTGGATTAAATTCAATATTTCTTGAGGTAAGTCCTTTTGGACAGTTAAGATCCCACAATTGGTCTCTTAGTGTTAGAGGAAGCTCCTCTAGCTTCTACCGATGGTCAAGTGTTTTTTTCAATATGAGATAGGTAATGGAGAAGATACTACTTTTTGTGGGTGGACCCTTGGCATCCTTCGGGTTCTGTGGTTGAGGCTAAGGGGCCAAGGATAGTTTATGACTCCGGGATGAGTTTGGATGCTAAGGTTAAGCAGATTGTGGATGGCAACCACTGGAAATGGCACTCTGCTGTTACTATGGATCTCTTGGAAATGTAGAGGGAGGTTCATTTTCTCCCTAATACTTACCCATTGTGATCGCATCAAGTGGGCCCTTGGTAATAAATTCTCTATTGGGTCCCTCTAGGGGGAGATTCGGGTCCATAAGCCAGCGCCGTTATGGAGTAAATTGGTATGGTTCATATTCCTTGAGTTAGTTTTATTCTGTGGGTTGCTGTGAGAGGTCACCTTAGTACTGGGGATAGGCTTAGAATGTTTGGTCTTGAGTTCGATGCTAGCTGCTGCTTATGCTCTAGGTTTGTTGAGTCTGATGACCATCTCTTCTTTGCTTGCCCCCTTGCTACGGCTATATGGGCTAGGGTTTTATCCAAGTGTAGAGTCAGCTGGACGGAGAGCTCTTGAATGGCTTGGAAAGATGCTTTTGCAACTAGGGTGGCTGGTAAATCTTTGGGTGCTACCGTTAAACGTTTGGCGCTTTCCATATCGGTTTACTGTATCTAGAGTGATCAAAACCTTAGAAAGTTTCAGGGCAAGAAGAAGGGTTGGGAGGGTGCTCTTAGGGATCCATCTTCAAGATGATAAGAGAAAAGCTTTCCTCCATGAGGTGTGTGCCTGTTTCTCAGGTTAATATGGAGATTCATGGTGAATGGAGTTTGGTGATGGACATTTTCTCCAGTAATGTTTTTTATTAATTGTTTGCTGTTTGTTGCATCTTGGAGACTTTGCATGGATGTTTTGAGAGTTTTGTCCCTTCCTCCTCCTTGGAGGGCTTAGTATTTCACTTATATTGTGCGAGTGTTATTGAGGTCTCTAATATTTATTCCTTGCAAGTTTGTTTATTGTGTAGGTTACCATGGAAGTTATAGGAGTTGTGAGTTTTGGAATTTTTTGTTTGGAGAGTTAGTGTTCCTCCTATATTGTGTGAGTGATGTGAGATTTAGCTAACTATTATGAATTGCGTTTACTTCTTGTGTAGTGGTTTTGGGAAGCAGCGGCTGTGAGTTTAGCTTCTATCATCTTTGTTGGAGTGTAGAGTGATACACTTGTGTGGAGTGTGTGAGGTTTCTAGGTGGGTGTGTTTCTCTTTACTTGGTTTTCTCATGGGTTCTCTGTGTATCTCAGGTTATGTGCTTTTACTTATCCAAAATGGAAGAAGTCCCGTATGTGAGGCTGCTGATATGTTGGCTTCTCTTTTCGTTGTTATCTTCTTTTTTTGCTTCCTAGCTATGAGGGGTGTTCATAGCCTCTTCCCTTGTACATATGGTAATGTATGTATTGTTTTGTTCTCCTACCTATGGGGCTATCCATAGGATCTGTTATCTGTTATGTGGTGCTTTCGTTTAGCTGGTACTGTTTGTCAGCTTGTTTTCGGTTCTTCAAGGGGTCTGTTGGTTGCTTTTAGCTGGCTTATTCAGTGGCTCCCTTCTTCATGGTGGGATAGGTTTTTGTTCATTCTCATGGCTGGTCTACATCAACTGTTTGGTTTGTGGCATGCGGTTCTTTTAGCCTAGAAGGTCGGCAATTGTTTGCATGGTCCAGACCCTCTGTTGCTTTCTGTTTGGGATGGTCGGTCCAGGTTGCTGTTTGTAGGTTCTCAGGACCCAGTCCCCTTCAAGGTGGGGTGGTTTTTTCTGCCTTTGGTTGTGGCTGGGTGTTCTAGTAGCGCTGATCAGCTTGGTATACTGTTGTTGCGATTTTGTGTTTGTCTGGGCAATTTTTGGTTGTTGGGGTTTTATTTTGTTTTCAGTTGCTTGGTTCTTGTATAGCTTTGTGTTTGGTTAGCCTAGCATCCCCCTCCGTTATTCTCAATTATGGGGGCGGCAGCTGTGGCCTTCTCTTTGTTGCTGTTCGGTAGTGTATATTTTGTAGGTTAGTTTACTTTTTTGTTTGGTTGTGGTTTAGCCGAAAGTCTTCTTTTGGTTTTGATTTTAGTTTTGGTGTGTTTGTAAGGCTTGGGGTATGCCCCTTGTATATTGTCCTATTTTCTTTTCTTTTATGCTATAGTTAATTATTCATAAAAAATATAATCTATATCTTAGGAGTTTCGACTCATGTATATATAGAAATCATTTCAGGTTTTCAAGGACCTGAGGTGATACCAGGGCAAAGGTTGCATTGTGGGGAAAGCTAGAAACTAGAAGAAAGATCTAGTATTTCTTTGTATTATGTATTATGTTTGTACAAAAACCTGAGTAGATGATTACAATGATATAGTGGTTGTAACTAAACTCTTGGGAAATCAAAGGGAATTATTTGGAATGGGATATGTAAGAGAACTTGATTGCTTAAATTTTTTTTTTGTTTTAATATGTTTCGAACTCAAACTTTTAGTGAAGGAAACTTATTGCTAGTGACCTTTGTATGCGGGGTGGTTGGATTGATTCACAAGTTCCGTGGGGTCGGAGCGTAACATTATCTATGTAGTTAAATTATATTTAGTTATCAATAAATAAACGGTAAATATAATTTTGTAACAAAAAATTGTTAAACAAATATTTAGTTAAGCAAATAATTTTTTTTTTTATCATAGATCTACAGATATCGAATTACTTTATTTTTTGTATGATTAATAAATTCAATGAGTTCTACATTATAAACAAACCGAATTATAAAAATATATCCAAAAATTAACCCCTTAAAAGCCCATTATTATTCTGCACGCTCCCCGTCTCATAGATGAGGGTATGGATGTCACTTAAAGTTTTCTTTGCCCTTATCTCTCATTTTTCCTGCAATGAAATGTCTGACATTTAAAAAATTATTCACTGTTTTGGTGACCTTAATATCTCTACGTCTCTTTTTCTTTGCAATCTCTCTAAAAGGTGATGCTTTTTTTTTTATTTTTTGATCTGTAAAAGATAATAATATTATATTTACCACCCAACCAAAAATGACTTTAAACATACACTTCAAGACAATAAGATCAAAATCCAAACATAATACAATTGACATGTAGTTAACTCAAAGAACGACAATAAGAAAAACAAAACCCAAAAACACTCTGACCAAGGCTTCTCAAGCCACAAACTGACAAAAGCCATACACCAGAGCATCAATAGAAGCAGCACATGCAAAAGAGGAGACCAAACTGGGCAACGTAGCGGCTGAATTAACAAGGCCTCAAAATTAGTAAGCTTTACTCATTGCAGACTAGCAATGCTTTAGCACAAACCATCAGCAAAGGGGAAAGAATATGCAAAACACCCCAATATAGCACCACAGCCTAGCATGCAAGGCATAGCAGCAGCGTAAAATTAAGTAAGGTGAAAGCTTTTTTAATTGGTGTCATGTAAATATTATTGTTAAAAATTATATTAATTCATAAGAATTTTGTGGTATTTGGTATTATTAAAATTAATAGCTTATAGATTGTAACTTGTAGCAGAAATTGTGAGTGTTTAGTAAAGATTGTAACTTGTTTTAGAAATAAAAAAAAAAGTTATAAATTATAGCAAAAGTTATAGGTATTTAAAAAGATTTATAATTTATAACTAAAATTAGTAATAGAAAATTAAAAAGTACTAGCAATTGCTTTACCAACACCTAGTGGTGTTGATGTGTGCTTTATTGATAATTTGTCGGAGGAAGAGTACAAACAATAATTAATAAAAGAACAAAAGAGATAAGAACAAAAGAATCAATTACCAATATTATGTTTGCAATAATTATTTATTTTTCAACTCTTTTAGTAAGTCAATGGGGACTATATTTAAACTCGATAGCGACTAAATTAAATTTAAAGTTGACAACGGATATTAATTTAAAGCAGACAATGACTGAATTAAATTTGAAACCGACAACAGCTATTAGATAGCGGCTAAATTAAATTTAAAGCCGACAACAGCAAGATTTAATTTAAAGTCGATGGCGAAAAATTTTAATTTGAAGCCGAAAACGACTAATTATAATTTAAAACTGATAGTGGATAGATAAAAATATTTTTTTTAAATGAACATTTTAACGGCTTTTGTCGCGGTTAAATCATGTTAAAAAAAATATTTTTAGCAAACTTAATAATATTTAGAATATTTTTTTTAGGTAATTGATAAAATTTAGAATATTGTTTAATAATTTTTGTTACGGTTAAAATAAGTTCTAAATAATAATAAAAAAAATTGTTGCCAAACATGATTTAGGGAAGAGAGAGAGAGAGAGAGAGAGAGAGAGAGAGAGGATTTACCATAAATCTTTCAATGCTTTTTTTCCATCCTTTAATCTGTTCTCTTTTTTTTTTTTCTATTCCGGATTGCTGTCTTTTGCTTTCTCCTCTGCGCTAAATGCCTCTTAGATTTTTTGACGACATCTTTCTTTTTCTTAAATGCACTAATGAGAGCTTAAATAGGCAAATGGGGAAGCTTGGCCAACGTGGGAATAGTAGTGGTAAGTTATGGTAAAGGTGGTTTTTAACCACCTTACATGCATTTTGCCTTTTTGCGGATTCTTTTCAACCCATGTTTTTATCTAATGGCTTTTCACATGGGTAATTCGCTCACGGCTTTCTAGGCTTTTACATATAGGCTATGTTCGGGAAAACGTTGTTTATTGACTTATTAATTTATTTTTACTTATTTTAGTTTAAACATCATAAAATTTGACTTATTGATTTATTTTTGCTTATTTTCGTCTTTTTTAAACTTTGTTAATATTTTAATAAAAAAATTTATTTTTTCAACTCGTAGGAGTCTAAAAAATATAACATTTTGACTAAATAATAAAAAACGTTTATTAAAAATAAAAAATTTATAAAGTCAAATAAACCAATAAGCCAATAAACTAAATTCACCCATTCAAGGTCATATATTTATATGTGTATATATTTATAATATTATTATATTTTCCCTCCACATTGTTTTGACTTGAGGGAGAGAGAGACTAAGAGAGAACGTGGGTTCTGCCTCCATTTTTCTAATTTTTTTTATTGTAATTAGGTGACTTGAGAAATTAAAAGAGTTAATTTTTTTTTAATTTCCAAGTCACTATTGTAAAGGATAAGAATTGGGATCTACTAGTCCTGTCCAAGGTCGCTGAAGTATCAGGAAATGATTCCATATGTACTACACAAGAAAGGGGTGAGATGTCATCTGGTGGCTTTATTCCAGTGGACCCTCCGACGATCAATTTAGGCACTGGTTACAGAGAGAGAAAAGAACTTGAGAGAGTATTTTGATAGAATTTTTGCAAGTAGAAGTGAGTGTACCTGTGCCTCAAAATGTGCTGACTATTTATAGAAAGAAATATATTTGACCCGCTTACGGAATTCGATCCAACCTGAGTAGGTCGGGTTATACTCCCTCTCTCTGTCTGATGCATAGCAATTAATAGTTTGATAATGACTTATCAGTGCTATCATTAGACCTCTCTGCAAGATTTTTCTACAAGTGCTTTTTGTCATGTCAAGTTGTCAATCGAAACTCAGACCTAGTCTAGGCTAAGTCAACTCTTTCTGACTCCCCAGTCCTAGAGTTGGTTCAACTGCTACTGATATCTTATCATCAGATCACTTTTCTGACACGCGTATCAACTTGAGTATCAACCTTCAAGCACAGATCTAGGGGTTGCACAGCTATTCCTGCTCGGACTTGGATGCCGAGTATTCCCTTTCAAGATGCCGAACACTTCGTGTCTAAGATCGGTATTGAACTCCTTTCGAACTCGGAGCCGAGAACCATGCTCGGCTTCACATGCCCAGAGGTCCACGAACCTTGGACACATTGTCCGAGCAGCTCAGCTTACTGCCCGAGCTGGCATATAAATGCCGAGGTGCATGCCATGGTTGAAAGGCCTGTTACGCTGTACGACCTTCCACGTGTGCTTCACGTGGCTCTGGTTGGCCCACGTGTGCTCCACGCGGTTCTGGTTGGAACTTATCCCCCCTTAATTGCCCCCATCATCTTGTTGTAGGTCGAGATCTCGAGCTGCTAGAAGATGATGTGATGTTCTCGCTCGATTTGTTGCTTCGTGTTTTGACCGAGAGGCTTGTTGGGCAAGCCTTGCTGACGTATTGTCCCTTAGCCTTCTTCACGCCAACTGTTACATCCACCACATGGAGGCACCCTATCTGTTCTGTGGCGCACTTAATGAGCGCATTAAATGTGTACAGCGTTTGCTGTACTTTGGGTACAAGAACATTGCAGGAATGTTAGTCGTCGCTTTCAATAAATGTCTATCATTTGACCTAATTACTGTGATTTACTCGGATTCATTAATCTGACAAGGAAAAGCGCTCGGCGTTTTGATCCGAATACCAGTACTACGAGATCAACCGTCGTGATCTATTCGGATTGGGTTGCGTTGCTTATGTTAAATGCGCATTAAATGTATACGGTGCGTGTCAGAGCACGCACCACAACTGCTACCTTTTGGCACTTCGTTTGAATGTACAAGGGAAGCTATAAAAGGGGAAGGTCATCCTTCTCCCACTCTGTTACGAACCATCAAGACTCCCAGAGGCTAGACAATTTTTGGCATTACTCCAGTGACCGAGATTCCTACAACTTCGGTGACTTTCCAGCCTCCTAGAGCCTTCTTTTCTAAAGTTAGCGTTCTATCTTTCCAGTTCCATTAACCTTTGCTGTTTATTCACTGACGCCTCACCACTTCCACGGTTGCCGGCGGCCTCCCTCCTCTATTCTGTATACATCATGGAAGTGATGTCACCGCCATTACGGCAGAGGCTAGTCAGCCTGGGCTATGCCCTAGATGCCTCAGCGCCGCTGCCACCAGCCCTGACAGTGGTGGTGTTGCCGAGGAAAACGTCTATTACATTTCTTGAAAATGTATATAACTCAATCATCATCATTTTCATTTTTTCATTCATTTCTTTTTAGAACGAAATGGGGCGTCTTGGGCGGTATGTGGACATGCCTGAGGCTTTGGCTGAGCTCTGCCGAGCTAGGTCAATTCCTGACGATGTCACCATACGCCAAGCAACCGATAGAGGGACCTAGATTACTGAAGAGCCCGGGGCAGCCATTTTTCCCTTGGTGGCTCTCCTGGAGTCTAGGCTAGAGTTCCCACTCCCGAGCATAGTGAGGGAGGCTCTAGCTTTTTATCGATTGTGCCAGGTGTAGCTCACCCCCAACGTTTTTTCGCTCCTGATGGGAGTAGCTCTATTAAACCGGTGCATGGGAACTGATCTTGGTGTCCGGGAACTTCGATATTGCTACTCCATATCTGAAACGTCCAAGGGTCAAAATAGGTATTACCTCAAGGCCAAGGATAACCGAAATATTGTACTTGAGCTCAAAAATTGTGAACAAGGGCGATTTGCATGATGTCATAGTGGTCGGGGGAAACTGGCAGCTCGGCCTTGGCGTCTAGGTTTGCCGTGTTCGGCTCTGCCCATAAGAGCTGGGACCCTAGGTAGCTGAGCTCTTCCCCTTGAATTCTTCCCTTGTTTTTGATTTCCTTGTGTATATCCCAAGATCTTATGCCTTTAATCTTTTCAGGTGCCTATTGTAACACCTCCGCCATCAAAGACAGAAAGGACTGCAGAGACGATCGAATCAATATCAACCACCTACGGCGTGTTCTGAAATAGGATAAAGATGCCCGCTCATTTAAGAGACTTTTTAACAGGGTGCCGATCAGACCAAAGGAGCTCAGATATTGATTAGAACGTGTCGAGGGAGTACCAGAGGGCGGTTAGAGCACGAAGGCCTCTACATCCAGGGCTTGCAGCAGACCCTCTTCCAGCTCGACCAACCGAACAGTCCTCCAGGCAATAGAGATGTCATAGAGGAACTTGTTCAACCTGCCAGGAAAAACGTGCTTGGCCTGACCACCACCACTCAGCCAGCCACAGCTTAAACTCCACAGTCGAGGAAGACCATCAGCGCACCACCAGCCCCCCATGCTCTCGCTCCAACCCAACTAGCTCAGGCTCAAAAGAGGAGCAGAACCGCTGACAGCGCCGAACGGGAGATAGAGCGCCGAGTCGAGGCACCCACCCAACTCTCTGAGCCGAATAAGACAAAGGATGCTGCGCTGACCTTTGAGGAACCACTCTCCTTTTCTCCTACGTACCGAGGCATGCCTGTCACCGCTCTGGATTCGGTGCAGTAGAGCCATCACGTCACGCGAGCTTTGGCCAAGAGCCTCTGCCTCCTCAAAGACAAGGCAGACTACGCGGCTATTTCAGATGCTTCGCTGACCAAGCAAGCCGCACAACATATTATTGTGGTAAGATACTTGGCACTCTATCCTCTAGTAGTTGTATTTGCACTTTTTCCTTGAACGGTCCCTCGTGTTAACCTTGCCTCTTAACAAGGCCTGCAAATGGGGATGGTGGCTATCAACCAGTGTAGCAGGGTGCAAGAGAAGGAGGACATCCGGGTCCTTTAAGATCAGGTCGGCGAAGCCTCAAAGGCTAGGGAGGATGCCAAAGTTTGTGCTGCATGGGCTTTGAACGCTGTGAAAGAGCAGGAAGCAAATCTTTCTTCCGTTATCGGGGAGCTCGACGCGGCGTCGAAGGAAAAGGATTCATTTGAGAAGGAAAATGCCTAGCTTAGAGCGGCCAACGCCCAAATTCACAAAGAACGGTTTGATGAGGGCTACGACCGAGCGAGGGACTTCTATGAGGCCCAGGTGATGAGCATGCATAATCCATTGTTCAAGATGGGTGGGACTCGGCTCTTAACGCCGTGCTCGTGGGCTCAAATTTTGAGCTGCGCATAAATGTCCCCTGGATCCACCCGACGGTTCCATTTCCCAACCAACTCTCTCACTTAATCGGCCTGGCCATACCTCCGAGCTTCAAGGTGGAGGCTGTGCCCATCTCTACTATTCAGGTCGACCCTCTGCTGCCTCTAGCGCAAGAGTTCGAGGTACCTCCACCTCCCCTTGTCGAGCCGACCGAACATGGTGGCGAATTTGAAGAGTTTAAGCCATTGTAGCAGGAATTTGGGGCCTCGGGCGCCAATGTCACAGTGGATCTCACCCTGAAGGAAGACCTGCCGCCTGAGGAGGAGGCCCCCATCCAAGGGGAGGAAGAGCAAGTGGCCGTGGAGGAGGGTGAAGGCTCCATCCCAACAGAGCAGAATGAGAAGGATGCTGCTCAGATGCCCTAGCCCTTTTGTTCTTCTTTTAGTTTTGTTCTGTTTGGAATTTTTTCTCCAAGTTCACATTGTACGACCTTGATCCATTTGTGAGGTCTGCATGCCTCTGCTTTGTACACAATTTCATCTTATTAATGAAAAGTGTTTTTGTTCGATCTCTCGCAACTGCTGTTCCTTTGATATTTATTGTTACTTTCTTAATTTTTTACACAAGTGCATGACGCTCGGCCTCATATCGCTTTGTGAGGCCGAGCATTCTAATTATACTTTCAAAATTGCCAAGCAAAGGAATTTCACATTCGTGCCATCATGCAAAACTGGCCGAACACTTGGTGTATTTCCAAGCTGTACTGCATTCATAGCCGACCGAACAAAACGCTTAGCCGAGCTAGGTTACTCAATTGCATTGATTTTGTTTGATGTAGAAACCTCAAAATTACCAAGTGGCTCAAGGTCGGCTCTAGCTATTTTCCTGTTCGGACGAACTGATGCTGCCTAGCTGAGCTGGGCCCCTTGAAGTCATTTGGGAACTTGTAATGCCTTGCCAAGCTAGGACTTTCTTGCCCAGGCATGACTCAAAGTCATCTGGGACTTTTATTACCTAGCCAAGCTAAGACTTTCTTGCCCAGGCATGACTCAAAGTCATCTGGGACTTGTTGCTTAGCCAGGCTAGGGCTTTCTTGCCTAAGCATAACTCGAAGTCATCTAGGACTTGTTGCTTAGCCAGGCTAGGGCTTTCTTGCCCAAGCATGACTCGAAGTCATTTGGGACTTTTATTGCCTAGGCATGACTCGAAGTCATCTAGGATTTGTTCCCTAGCCAAGCATGAACTTTCTTTCCCAAGCATGACTTGAAATCATCTGGGATTTTTATTGCCTAGCTAGGCTAGGACTTTCTTGCCGAGGCATGACTTGAATTTATTTGGGACTTGTTGCCTAGCCAGGTTAGGACGTTCTTACCCAGGCATAACTCAAAGTCATCTTTAACCATACACGAACTTTTTGATCGAAAGGTCTCTTTATTCATCATTTATGGAACAAATTTACAGTTTTGACACTTTAATGATAAAACTTCCTTAAATTCTGGGCATTCTAGGGCCTCAAGATCTGCTTCCCTTCTAAATCTTCAAGTTTATATGCTCCCGTGCCTGCAACTGACGTGACTTTGTACGGACCCTCCCAGGTAGGGCCTAGCTTGCCATCAAAGGGGTCCTTTGTATTAAGGAGGACCTTTCTGAGAACCAACTCACCGACCTAAAAGCTCTTTTGGTTCACTCGTTTATTGTAAAATTTTGCAAGTTGCTGGTGGTAGGCCACAAGCTTGACCATAGCCTGCTCTATTCTTTCCTCGGCTTATGTCCAAGTCTCGAGCAATGCTGAGGCTGTTATTCCTGAACTCGAAGGCTTCAGTTCTAATAGTGGGAAAGCCGACCTCCAGAGGGATCATTGCTTCCAAACCATAGGCCATGGCAAATGGTGTCTCCCTAGTAGAACTTCTAGGAGTTGTTCGGTAGGCCCATAATATCGATGGGAGCTCGTCTACCATTTTCCTTTAGCCTTCTCCAATCTTCTCTTCAGCCCGGATAGAAGTGTCCTATTCAAGATTTCTACTTGGCCGTTACTCTAAGGGAACGAGGGTGTTGAGAAATAATTCTTTATTCCCAAACCTGAGTAGAATGTCTTGAACTAATTACTGTCAAACTGTTTCCCATTGTCTTCAACTATGGCACGCGAAATACCAAACTTGGTAATGATGTTCTTCCATAAAAGCTTCTTCGTGTCCACGTCTTTGATGTTAGCTAAGGGCTCAGCCTCCACCAATTTGGAAAAATAATATGTTGCTACTATTAGGAACTTTTTATTGCGGGGTGCCTTAGGCAATTGGCCAACAATATCCAGTCTCCATTGAGTAAAGGGCCATGGGCTGTTGATCGAGCTAAGTTCCCCGGCTGACTGCCTGTGTAAGGGTGCAAACTTCTGACAATTCTCACACTTTTGTGAATATACCTGGGCAACTTTCTGCATGTAGGGCCACCAATAGCCCTAACTTATTGCTCGCCAATAGCCCTAACTTATTGCTCGGTGTGCCAAAGACCTTCCCCTAGTATGGCCCCCACATAATGCTTCATGAAGCTCGAACAGAAAGTCTTGGATTTTGTTCGGAAGAACACACAGTAGATAGGGTCATGAGAAAGATCTTCTATATAACTGACCCTTAGGAGATAGCCAAAATTGTGTAGCTTTATGTCTGACCATATGTGCCTCTTTTTTTATCCTCGGGGAGTTGACCATCTTTAAGGAACTTGACGATAGGATCCATCCAGCTCGGCTTCTGGCTGTCGTCAACGGCATAAACATGCCGAGCAGTCATTTCAATGCTCGAACTCTCCTATTTCTGTACTTCTACTGTCCTCTTGAGCCCGAGCTCGGTTGCCGAGGCTAGGGCTGCTAAGGCATTGACATGAGAATTCCCTTCCTTGTTGACTTGTTCGATCTGCACTTCTTCGAATCCCTTGACAAGCTCAAGTGCTATGGAAAGATAGGAAACCATCCCGTCAACCCTAGCATTGCACTGCCCAGTTATTTGGTTCACTACTAATTGGAAATCGCAAAATACTTTCAGCTTTTTAATGCCCAGGAGCTCGGCGCTTCTGAGCCCTGTGAGTAATGCTTCATACTCGGCTTCGTTATTAGACGCCGGGAATCCCAATATGATAGAATGCTCTATTATTGATCCGTCTGGGGAGATGAGGACCACCCCTGGTCCTGAGCCTTTTTGGTTTGATGCGCCATCAGTGTATAACCTCCATCTTTGTATTGATCCATAGCCATTTTGGGTCACCTTGGATTCCCCATTTTCTGTTTCAGCTTCTATTCTAGCCTGGTCATCCTTCCCCCCAACCTCGGACTCGACCGTGGTTGGGTCCGAGCTGAGTAAAGAGCTCGGCCTAGAGAATTCGGCCATAAAGTCCACTAGGACCTACCCCTTGATTTCCGTACTTGGTTGAAACTCGATGTCATACTCCCCGAGCTCTACTCCCCATTAGGCAATTCATCCGGAGAAGTCAGCCCTGCGCAGCAAAGCTTTAGCCAGGTGTGCAGTCAGGACGACGATTTTATGTGCCTGGAAGTATTGTGCCATCTTTCGAGCTGCCATGACCAGAGCCAGCATTAGCTTTTCCAGGGGAAAGTACCTAGTCTCAACGTTGAGGAAGGTGTGGCTGACATAATAAATGGGAAGCTGCTCAGCAATGTCCAGCCTGACCAAGACGGCACTAGCTGCGCGTTCTGACACTGCAAAGTACATATATAGCTCCTTGCGAAAGATGGTCTTAGACAGAAGAGGAGCCGAGGTCAGGTACTACTTCAATTTCTAGAGATCACACTCCTCCCCCCAGATAAAATTTTTTCCCTTTTTCAACAACTAGAAGAAATGATGACACTTATTTGAGGGTCGGCTAATGAATCTAGTCTGAGCTGCTTCCATTTCTGTCAGTCGCTGTATCTCACTAACGGTCTTTGGGGGTTGTATGTTCTGAATTGCCATAATCTGGTCGGGATCTACCTCGATCCCTCTCTTGCTTATCAAGTGCACCAAAAACTTACCCAACTGTACACCAAATGCACATTTCGAGGCATTAAGCCTCAGTTTGTAGGTTTTCAACACCTCGAAGACGCTGCTCAGGTAGGCCAAATGATCGTGCTCTTGCTTGGTTGTCACTACCATTTCGTCTATGTAAACTTCAATACTCTAACCTAGCATAGGTTGGAATATCTTAGTTACGAGCCTTTGGTAGGTTGCCCCAGCATTCTTCAAGCTAAAGGGCATGACCATGTAGCAGTATAATCCCCTGAGAGTGATGAAATTGGTCTTCTCTTGATTGTTTGGGCTCAAAGAAATCTGGTTGTTGCCCCTATAGGCATCCAAAAGACTCATGGTTCTGTGTCCGGCCGCTGAGTCCACTAGCTGATCAATCTTGGGAAGTGGGAACGAATCTTTAGAGTAGGCTTTGTTCAGGTCGGTGAAATCAACACAGACCCTTCACTTCCCATTTTCTTCTTCACTACTACAGTGTTGGACAACCATTGGGGGTACTGCACCTCCCTTATTGCCCCTGCCTCGAGCAATTTCTCAACCTCCTCTGCTACGGCCTCCGAGTGTTGAGCTGTGAAGATCTCCTTCCGCACTGGACTATGGGCTTGTATGAGGGATCCTTGTTCAATTTGTGCTGCATTACTTCTAGGTCGATTCCTGGCATTTCATAGGGAGTCTAAGCAAATACCTCCACATTTGATTTGAGGAAGCTTACCAGGTCAGTTTCATCTTACTCAGCCATATGAGATCCGAGCAGGAAGAAACGATCAGGGTCGTCCTCATTCAATAAAATCATCTTCAGTGGCTCCACCACTTTTTCTGCTGGTGTTCTCCCCATGTCTTCCAAGAGTGGCCTGTCTTGAACTTCAACCACACGCATCTGCTCATCGCTAGACGAGCCTGCTTTTTCTCGGATTGCAACCATAAATCATTGTTTGGCCACTACCTGATCTCCTCAGATTGTTTCTACACCCCTAGCGGTTGGGAACTTCAGGACTTGATGATGTGTTGAGAGGATGGCCTTAAGCTGGTGAAGCCAAGTCCTCCCCATTATAGCATTGCAGGGGTATGGCACATCTACGACAAAAAATTCAATATTCTTGAGCTCGGAGCCTGCCCTGACCGGTAGTGTGATTCTCCCCATTGGCAGGACGGGCTGACCGTTGACCAAAGGGGTGTGACATTTCAACAAATCCTCTTTCTTAAGCCCCAACTTTTGGAAAAGGTCAGAATACATCACTTCCGCCGAGTTTCCTTGGTTGACCAAGATACGCTTCACGTCATACCTCCTAATCCAGAGGGTTATAGCGAGTGTGCCATTGTGTGGGTGTTCAACCCCTTCCAGGTCGGCATCAGTGAAAGTCACGTCTCCTGCCAAGAACTCACTGCTAAGAGATTTTCTTTTACCCGAACCACCCTGCCCGAGCTGGGTCTGCATAACCTCGCGTCGATCTGCCCTCTTTCGGCTTTCACCCGTTACCTCATTCGACGTTTTTGGCCTAGGGGCTACATGTATGACATTGTTAATTCCCACGGGTTCCTCTACTCTACCCTTCTCGGCATGAACATGTTGTTCGTCCCGGGTATTTTCTTTATCGATATACTGCCCGAGATTCCCTGCCTTCGCCTACTCATCCAGGAACCTTTTGAAGGTTCGGCAACGATCTGTGTAATGCCCATGTTCTCTATGGTAAGCACAATGTTTTTTCTCGTCTCGCTTGCTTGGATCTGTGAACATCTTTGGTGGCCAGACAAAACCATAGTTTATCTTTAATCTGGTTGACCAGCTTGTGAATGGGCTCCTTGAACACAGTATTGGCCACTTCATATACTTCATTTGGCCTCTCGCACTCTTTTTCCCGATGAGTCTTCTTCTTGACCTTCTTGTTCGTCTTCTTTTCTATTCGGCATCCTTTATGCGCTTCCTGGGCGGGGATTTCATTACTCACGCCTTCCATATCCTCCTCAACTTTGGAGTACTGCTCGATTCCCAACATCAGCTAGGACATGGCCTAAGCAGGCCTCTTGGTCAAGAAATGCCTCAATTTGTGGGTTTTATGCAACCCCAACTTGAAAGAGGCCACGGCAAGCTACTCATTGCAATCATCAATGTCGTTAAAGGTCTCCCAGTAACGCCGAGCATAGGGACTCAAGTTTTCTTTCTCAGCTTTCCTCAAGCCGAGCAGAGAGTCAATCTCCTTGGGCTGACGACAGTTCGTAATGAACCTTGCTGCGAATAGCTCGGCGAGCTGCCTCCAACTTCCAACAGACCCAGCTGGGAGTTTATCAAACCAACGTAGAGTTGCCTCGCCTAAGCTAGATGGAAAATCCTACACATCAGGGCATCATTTTTGCTCTAGAGTGCCATCATTTGTCTGAAATGCCGAATATGACCCATAGGGTCAGCTTTCCCATCATAGAGGTTGAACTTAGGGGTTTGAAATTTCATGGGCGGATCTGCTCCATCTACCTCCATTGTAAATGGGGAGGCAGATATCTGCTCCAGCGCCCTCCGAGCCACGTCTTGAGCCGACCTTCCCGTGCTCGACTGTAATCTTCCCTCGAGCTGGAGGTTCAGCCACTGCTTGAGCTCTTCCTTTTCTTTTGCACGCCCGATCTCCTGGCCAGCCTGCTGTTGCTGCTCATCACGGCGCACGGCTGGTGCATGGGTGTTGCTAGAGGTCTGTGTCTGCCCCTATCTCCTCCTCTTAGACCCTGAGACGAGACTCCTCTCAGGGTCTTCTTCACGTCGATCAAGTCGAGGATCCCTCCTCGAGCTACGACTTGCCTGAGGCCGAGCAACGCCTCTCCTTTGATCATTGTTGGGCCTCTCGTGGTTGGACTGCTCATGTTCAGACCGAGCTGCTGGTGAGCATCGGTTCGCCTAAGCCCTCATTTCGTGAAGCTCTTATTAGAGTCTGACCAGTTGCTGGTCTCTCCTGTCAGCTCGCCTTGGTGCCCCGCCAACACTTGTTGCATTGTGTAACGTGGGGGGTAATCCCCTTCAGAAGGCATTGTTTCATGGGAGCCCCCAACATGGGTGTGTTCCTTTCTTTGGTTGATCCTAGCTCTGCCAACATGAACTTCAGAGGGAACAGGGTGTCCTTTTCTACGGTGAGTTGCGTGTGATGCTTCTGCGCGTGGCATACATGGTTCTCTCAGCTCTTTATGATTGTGGTTTTCCCGACTAGCCATGGAGGCATTCTAGATATTTCCCACAGATGGCGCTAAATTGTAGAGGACAAGGATTAGGATCTATTGGTCCCTTCCAAGCTGGCTGAAGTGTCAAGAAATGATTCCACGTGTACGCCTGCACAACAAATGGGTGAGATGTCCTCCGGTGGCTTTATTCCGATAGACCCTCCGACGATCAAGTCAGGCAAGGGTTATAGAGAGAGAAGAACTTGAGAGAGTATTTTGACAATTTTTGCTAGTATAAGTGAGTGTACCTATGTCTCAAATTGTGCTCGCTATTTATAGGAAGAAATATACTTGACTCGCTTATGGAATTCGACCCGACCCAAGCAGGTCGGGTTGTACTCTCTCTCACTGTCCGATGCATAGCAATTAATGGTTTGATAGTGACTTATCAGTGCCATCATTAGATCTCTCTACAAGTACCTTTTATCATGTCAAGCTGTCCATCAAAACTTAGACCTAGTCTAGGCTAAGTCAACCCTTTCTGACTCCCTAGTCCTAGAGTTGGTTCAACCAATACTGATCTCTTGTCATCATATCACTTTTCTGATATGCGTATCAACTTGAGTATTAACCTTCAAGCTCGGATCTAGGGGTTGCACAGCTCGTCCTGCTCAGACATGGATGCCGAGTATTCCCTTTCATGATGCCAAACACTTCATGTCTAAGGTCGGTATTGAACTCCTTCCAAACTCAGAGCTGAGAACCATTACTCGGCTTCACATGCCCAGAGGTCCATGAACCTTGGACACACTGTCCGAGCAGCTCAGCTTACTGCCCGAGCTGGCATATAAATGCTGAGGTGCATGCCGTGGTTGAAAGGCTTGTTGCGCTGTACGGCCTTCCACGTGTGTTCCACGTGGTTCTGGTTCTACTAGAAGTGCCCGATCTAGTAAGAATTCTCCGAGTTTCTTCTTCTTCTTCTTGTTCTACTAAAAGTGCCCGATTTATTACCTCCAAATATGTCAATAATTTCATGGGTCATATGATTCTTCAAATTTCCACTTCAATCCATCTTCAAATTTTATTGCTTTCATATTTTCAGTTGAATTCATATGAGGTGCGTATTCTGCAAGATTCGTAAATTCATCTTCGTAGGCAGCTACGGTCATTAATTCTTTTTTCTTGAGTTGTTGAAACTCCGTACTCTTAGTGTCCAGAAGTGACTGAGGAATGTACTTTTCTCTAAAAACCAGTAAGAACCTTTACCAGGTCATTTCGGGCTCTGCTTCTTCCTTCATCGTCAACCATCAATGTGCTTCATTTTCTAGTTGGTAGGCCGCTAATTCGACTTTCTACCTTTCGCTACATTCTAGTACTCGAAAAATTTTATTGAGGGTTGCTATCCAAGCATTTGCGCTAATTGGATCCAATCCGCCTTCAAAGGTTGGAGGTTTGAGTTTTAGGAACTCTTTGATGTTCGCCCTCATTGTGTACAGCTGTTCTGGAGTTTCTTGATGTGGGTTATTATTTTATTGTTGCTTTTCAGGGTGTTGACCTCCTAGCTGTTGGTTCATAGACTGAGGATTCTCACATCTTCCTTCAGGTCGTTGAGGTGGGCGTACAAAATTTCATGGGAGGTGCATCCGAACTATTTCGGCTAACTCTGCCACACTTCGCTAGAGTTGGTCTAAACGCTTGTTCATATTGACTGAAGTTTGATTTTGCATACTGCCACGAGTAGGAGCCATATCTTAATCTACAAGGGCCACAGTAGGGGTCTCGACTAAACTTATCAATGTTAACTATCGGATCAATAAAGTAGTCATTCGCCTAACATGAGGAGCTACCATCCAACTCGAATAATTCTCCCAGACTTCCCATTAGAAGAAACAGTGATCAAGCGCTCTTCTAATTGGAATTTCAAGGATAATTGCTCGGTTGTTATCAGACTTAGCAAGGCATTACCATTTCCTACATGAAGTACATCACAGACAGAAGGCAGACTAATTCAACTAAGCTTTTAACTATACGAATTCCTATAGTTTCATGTTCTACTGGAATGTTAATATAGTCATGGAATCGCAACCTTCGAACAGAAGTCACATGGGTCGGGGACAGCTACTTTTAACCTTTTTATATTTATTCTAGCTTCCTAATAAAAGGAAAACACAACCAAACAGCCAAACTCACACAGGGCCATTTAATTAAACACACACACACACACACACACACACACACACACACACACACAGGCAACACGCCAACACACACACACTGTTTCTCTCGTTCACACACAAAACACAACACACCCACACACACAGCACTCACACGCACAACGCCCACACACCCACTCATACCATTAGCAATACATACACTCACTACACTCTCAAACATGACAGAGGCTCTCGGTGGTGGCGTATGGTTTGGGTGGTGGTGGCATAATTGGTTATGGAAGAGAGAGGTGCCAAGGAGAGAGGGAGTGAGAGAGAGAGAGAGACTGACGATGGTAAATGGTTAGAAGGGACGATAATGGCAGCGTGGGGTAACCGGCAGTGGGGCTTGCAACAGTGGGGTGCGGCTGTGTTGGCAGGAAGGGGAAGAGGGAAGTTAGCGGATGTGGAGAGAGAGAGAGAGAGAGAGAGAGAGAGAGAGAGAGAGAGAGAGAGAGAGAGAGAGAGAGAGAGAGAGAGAGAGAGAAGAGACATCGGCGGCTCGCCAGAGCAGAGGGGTGGCACCGGCGTTGGTCGCGGCGCCGCCGATGGACACAGTAGTCGGTGGCCAGGTGGTGCGACTAAGGGGTGAGGGAGGTGTGGTGGTGGTCGCTGGAGTGGCAGTGGTCGTTGCGGCGGTGGGTGCATTTGGGGGTGGCGTGGTGCGCCTATGGCTTTCTTCTCTTCTTCGTTTTGTTTTAGCTACCAAAATTAGAAGCTTCTCTGTGGTCTCTCTTCATCTGATGCGTTTCTCTTATGGGTTGCTTCCTCTCAAATGATGTTTTGCTCGTATTCGGGTTGTGTGTATAATTGGAGCAATGGTTGGGACTTTTTATAGGGAACTTAAGAGGACAAATGGGTAAATCAAGGCCGTGTGTTGTGCATGGAAAGGGTTCACGTGGCACTTTGCATGTATATAAGCTGATAAGTGGCCCAATTTTGGATAATTTCTACCGCATAAAAAATTTATGATGTAAAATTTTTAATTTGAAAAAAATATAAAAATTTAGGTATAAATTTGTAATGCATTTTTATGAATTATCGTATAGTCAGAATTTTTACAAATTCAGTGGCCAGTCGTCTTCCTCATTGCGTTCCTCATCTTCCTGTTGGTTAGCTAGAATTGCCGCTTGATATCCTTTCCAAGCATTATCATTTCACTCCATATCCCAGCCATTTTTGTTCATAATCAGTGAACAAACTATCTGATCTTCGGTAACTGAAACATGAGGGCGTGGTAGACACGCTGAACAGATATACCGACTCGAATCTTCTGACTGCTCCAGAGTTATGTAGTTTATCCCAGACTGCTTGGCATGGTTTTGTAGAGGATTAGTTATGACATTTGGTTTCGGAGCTGCAGACGATGGGGGAATCACCTTGTTATCGATGAGATCCTTGATCTCATGTTGGAGTCTCATACACTTATTAGTCAGATGTTTGTGGCCCTGCTGATAAGCGCAATACTGCGAACCATTGTGTCTCAGGGGATGGGGATCAGGCACCGACATGGGATCCAATAACTTGATGAGCCCTTTCTCGACAAGTCAATTCAAGGCCTAGTTAAATATTAAGGGGAGTGAAAACTCTCCTTGGCCGAAGTTGTGCCTGTTGACTGTTGCTTGCCTACTGATTATGGCCTAGTTGCTAGGTAGAGGAGGAAGGGTTCAGGAGGTTTACCTCGTTCGAATGTGACATGAGGTTGGTAACAGCAAACTGATTTTTGTTGTTTTTATGGAAGGTCCTTCTTGGTTTCTGACTGGGTTTTGCTTTCTCGATATCTCCAGACTGAATGGCGTATTGGTTCTGCACCCCAGCATCAAACAGCTGCTCAAAAAAAGAGAGCTATTGTGTGATAAGGTAACACCTCGAGGGGACTACAGGTTTTTCACCATCATTCTCATTGTTCTTTCTCAATGGGTCAGTTCGTCATCTTGGTGGCTTTGCCCCTCCACTGGGTTAAGAAGTCAACAAACAATTCTCAGTTCTCCTAGTGAGTATCTAACTCTCGGGTGGTTACATCCAACTAGACGTTGTAGCTATATTGACTGATGAATGCAATAGCTATATTCTCCCAAGTTCTAGTTTTAGCCACCTCCAAAGAGAGGAACCACCTTTGTGCTGCCCCAAAAAATGATCGGTGGAACAATTGGGCCTTGAGCTGATCGTCAATTCCCATGGGGGAGAGAGTTCCAACATACATCCTTAGATGAATCCGGGGGTCTCCCGTGCCATCAAACTTTTCTATCTCTGAAATTTTGAATTTTTTAGGCAATTTGGCATCTGGGAAAAGACATAAATTGCCCACATCCATCATGTACTCTTCTACACCCTTAGCCTTTCTTAGCACCTTCTCCATTTGATCGATCTTCTCCGCCGGAGCAGATTCCCTAGAGTGAGTAGTAATTTCCTCCTCTACCACCATTGGGTGGGGGACCCGAGGTGGCACAGCAACTTACAGTGATTCCTGTCCTTGGTTATCATCCTAGAAGTCTTCACCGTTCTCGTTTGTATATTCTGGCTGTCTGTTGGCACCTGCCAGACAGGCCTAAATCGCCCGAATTTGCACCTGACATTGGTTTTGAGCTTGCGTTTGCTGCTCCACAGCTCTCTGTGTGTCAGTAATAGCTCTCATCAGAGCTGCCAAGTTAACTTCATTCTCTGCCATTTTTGATGACTCAGCTGGCTGTTCAGATATTCTATAGAGTATGCCTGACCCTAATCTTGCCCAGACGTGTGTCAACTGTAATTTTATCGGCTCAATGATCTAGGTCCAAAGAAAACTTGGATCCCAAAAGCAAAATAACTAGTATCAAACACTTTTCGAACAAGAATTCTGACGACAGATAGCAAACATCCTAAATACCCAAAACAGCAAACTATAGGCAGATAATCACTAAAATTAGAACAATGCCCTTGACAAGCTCATATTGACAGCATAACAACAGGACGGTCCAACAACCTAAATGATGGCTAAAAAAGGGATCAACTAAATTCTAGAGGGAATGTTCATCTAAACGGACAACACTCTGGCAAGAAATAGTTCTAGCCCCCAAGAGACCGGTTTGATCTAGGTTTCTAGGGAAAAATGGGAAGCATAACGGGGGGTGTGAAGAACAATGCACATGGATGCAAAAATGTAAATGAGAAATTTTTTTTATTAAGAACCAATGATGTTTTCAAGTCTAGCCCTCTTTTTGATTCAATAAACCAGTCTCCAACAGAGTCGCTAGAAAATACTGTGGCGTCGAAATTTTGGGGTTTTGGAAATGGTCAAAACTCTAGGATTGAAAAGATGTTTAGAAAATAGTTTAACACTTGAAGGCCAAATTTTGAAAACCTCTTTTTGTTGAAAATAGAGTCGTCACTTAGTTTTTGAGAAAAACAATAAAAAACAAAAATGGCTATTGATCTTTAAAATATTTAACCAGAGAAAAAAAAGGTTCAGGGGCTGAGGTACGAATCGGGAAAGGTGTTAGGCAACCAGAGAAAAATAAAAGTCGATTCTTTAATAAGATTTCTCCAATGCATGCAAATAAAGAAATGAGAGGTAAAGAGAGAATATCCAAAATCAAATATGAAAAATATATAACATATTATATAGAACGCCAATTAAAACAAATAAAGAAAAAAAAATTCTAAATCCTACGGCATGCAATTTTTAATTAAAAGATACATAGAGCACACCCGCATGTAATTTCAAAATAATAAACTTAGCTATCATGGTTTAAATGGAATAACAAAGACATGCTAAAAATGTCTAAAATTACCTAAATATGAATTGCTAACAAAATAGGCTACACAATTTTGAAATAAAGTGAGTAAACACTAAACCAACATGTAAGTGGTGGCCAGCTCCAGTGGCCAGGAGCTGTCAATGCCCCACTTCCACCTAGGGTTCGAACCCTAGAGTCCCCCTTTCCCAATTAATTGCCCAAAAAAAAATATGCACATGTAGCCCCGGAATGGTCCGGTGAGATAAAGAAAATGTGTGTGCGAAATGTGGTGAGATTGCAGGTGCGAAATACATTTCATGCTAGGGTTACCGCGATACCCTGTTGATGGAGATTGACAAGGCTATGGTGTAAAATCCATTGAGGGTTTTAACGCAAAGTGAGGATCTGGATCCGACGCTAGCAAATCTGGAATAGTGACCTCTATATGAGGGTTCTCCGTGCGCCACTGTGCCGAGCTCTCCCTCTGGATGATCTTCGACGAAACTGAACCACATTTTTTCAGTGGTGCAAGTGTTGAGTAAGATACAAGAAGCACAAGTCTATTTTGAACATGCCCTATAATCTGAAATTGCTCGGTCAAAATCTGGAGTAAGCCCTATTCGGGAGGAGGTTTTTGATGACCTTCGCGCTCGGCTTGCATTGCCGAGAGAGTCGAATACGAGGCAACTGTTTTGTGGTGCCGATTTGCACTACGTCCCCGCTCGTGTCTCTGATCTCGGGGCAGTAGAGGAGAAACCCGAGGAACGATGTGCAGAGGACATTTGGAGCTCGAGTTTTCTTATGAAGTCTTGTGTGAAGTCAGATGATGCTACAATTAAGAAGCTGGGAAGAGGAGCTTATGCTCATAATGAACCTCGTCGGGCACAGTCCTTCAAACCTCTTCCATTCAAGGGTAGGGAGGTGGGTGTGTCTCGTTTAGGGGAGGTGTTCGGCTGGGAGGTAAATATGTTCAGGAGCCAAGGGATCTTCATGGGGTTGGGCTTGGTGGAAGGGCTACTCGGTCTTGGGTTCCATTGGCAGAGTCGATTAGATCGGCAGAGGTGTCTGGAGAGAAAATTGATGTGGCTGTTGACAATGTAGACAAGGTGGTTGACAAATTGCCCCAACCGAAATCTTGGGCCTCCTTACTTATGAACTGAAGCGTATCAAGTACTAACTTAGAATTTGTGGAATCTGTGGACCAAACCACCTGGAGGTTGTTGAAATTGTAGGCGATTTGGTCGATAACAAATGTTGGGAATCTTGCTTAGTGGGTTATTTCTTAGACATCAACATGGCTTTTGGTTTGGTTAGAGCTACGGCTAGGACATTGTGGGAGTAGGAGGGTTTGGCAGATGTCTATGGTACTGACAAGGGATTTTACATTTTCAAATTTCGCAGTATAGAAGCTATGGAGAATATATTAGACAAGGGCCCTTGGCATTTTTCAGGAAGACTCTTGATTTTGAGACGATGGAAAAAGAGACTTAAGCTTTCTAAAGAGGCTATATCTAAATCCTAATTACCCAAAAAAAATAAATCTAAAATCCCTATTTGGGTCAAATTCCATGAACTACCCCTTGAATTCTGAAATTCTGAATGTTTGAGTAAGATAGCAAGTGCAGTTGGTATCATGGATAGAACCATGGATACAAAGCAGCGCATCTCATATGCGCGAGTTTGTATTGAAATTGATGTCGCTAAACCGTTGCCTCATTCAGTCTTGGTTAAATGTGAATGGGATGCTATGGCCGTTTGTGTGGAATACCAAGGTTTACCGTCGGTTTGCTCTCATTTTTTTTGGTAATTAATTGTAACATAAATGAAAAAAAAGTACATGGTTCCAAGGGGCATACCCCAAGTAATTACATCAACTCACATTTAGGAGGAAACCTCCGACAAAGATAACAAACCTAACAACATCAATAGCAAGACATACTTTTCCCCCGCTTGACAGCGGGGGAAACTAACTAGCAAAGCATAGTCCACACACAACCCGTATGGATAGGAGAAAACAAAACCTACTTAGGAGGACAACAACAACAAAAAAAAAAACCAAACCAGAAAAAAGAACTTGCCATCCAACACAAAATAATAAAATCCTGCTGAAGCTCGGCTACTCAAAAATCTCTAAACCTCAGCCAAGAAATGGCCTACTCATCTAAGAAGATTTGTCAAGCCTTTAGTCAAGACTTTAGTAATTGCAAGGATGCCCCAATGGAGTGCCAAAATGGTTAGACCCGGGTTGGAAAAGGTAAGGGGATTGCCTCGGTTCCTAATGTGGGGGTGCTAAGTAAGGTGCTGAAGGAGAATCCTAAAGAGGTGGCTGAGGACCACGCTGATTGGATTCATGTAGGGAAAGGTACAATTGGTTCTCAAGTAGATTCATCTCTGAAGCAGACTAGCTCTAAGCCCCATGAGGTGAATCCTAAGCCTGGTCCTAGCCACTCGACACCTCAGGGTGTGTAGAAGGTGTAGTGCACAGTGGACGACCCAATTGGGTATGAGGGCACAGTGCGAGCAGATATGGGAGATAGGGCGGAAGAGGTGGGTGGTTCCCCCGTAGATGATGGAGATTTAATAGATCCTCCCTCTACTATAAAGTCCGATACTAAGTGGGGAAACCATAAAAAGAAGAAGAAAAAGTGCTCCGGCCCGACTCATTACTCCTTTAGCGAATAGCCTGGTGTGGGCTATTTTTTCCGGTGTGTGATGTGGGTTTGTTTCTTGGTTTTGCCCCCGCCTTGAGCGAGGGTGGGTGTTTTTTTTGTTATAGGTGGTTTTTTCTTTCTTGTCTCATGTAATCTCCTGGGGTATGCCCCTTGGATCCTTGTATTTCTTTTTTCTTTTATGTTACAATTAACTACCCAAAAGAATGCACATGTAAACAAAGAAGGAGAACTTCTAGCAGAGGACGGGGGGAGAGCTTATCTCTCTAGAGAAAGCTCTCCCCAAGGGCCTCCATGGTGAAACTATTATAGTGCACATGTAAACAAAGTCTAGAACGCATGCTCTAAGCATATCTTCTGAGGTTAGAATTGTCCTCTCTGATTGACCATTAGTCTGGGAATGAAAATCTGTGCTAAATTTTAGAGTAGTCCCCTATGCTTCTTGTAAGCTGGGCCAAAACCTGGACGTAAAACATGGGTCTCTGTCTAATACTATAGAAACTGATACTCCGTGTAGGCTAACTATTTCATCAATATAAAGCCATGCATACCAATCCATCAAAAACACCATCTTTATAGGTAGGTAGTGAGCTGACTTCGTCATCCTATCCACAATTACCCAAATAGCATCATTCCCCTTGGGTGTTCAAGGGAGTCCAGTTACGAAATCCATGGTAATATGTTCCCACTTCCACTCGGATATAGGTAACGGTTGTGGTAATACTGCCGACTTCTGGTGTTCAACCTTACCTTGCTGACATACTAAACATCTGTCATGAAATTCACTACGTCCTTCTTCATCCCACACCAACAGTATCTTTCCATTAAATCTCTATACAGCTTAGTACTTCCTGAGTGCATGGTGTATGCCGAGTTATGTGGTTTATCTAAGATTTTCCTCCTTAACTCTCCATTGTTGGGCACATACAATCTATGACCGAACCACAATATGTCATCTCGAACTTCAAATTCTATCTTTCCTTTAGTTGTCGCTTCGGCCCTTATTTTGTCCACTTGATTATCAGCCAATTGAGCTGCTTGAATTTGATCAAATAAGGTTGGTCTTACGCATAGAGTTGCTAATAACCCTCCATTCTTTCCTATGGAAAAATGGATTTTAAGTGTTCGCATTTCAGAAAAAGTATCACCTCGTACCCGTCATAGATGCGTTATTTTTCCCAATGACTTCTAACTTGGGGCATCAGCCACGACATTAGCCATCCTCGGATGAAAGTGAATCGTGCAGTCATAATCCTTAATTAACTCCATCCATCTGCTTTGCCTCAAGTTCAGCTCTTTTTGGGTGAAAATATACTTCAAGCTCTGATGGGTCCGTAAAGATCTCACAAGGGACGCCGTACAAATAATGTCTCCATATCTTAAGCGCGAAGACGATTGCGGCTAACTGTAGATCGTGGGTAGGGTAATTCTTCTCATGAGGTTTTAATTGTCTGGATGCATAGGCGATAACCTACCCGTGTTGCATCAAAATGCAACCTAAACCTTGGTGTGACGCGTCACTATAAATAACAAAGCCTCCGTTGCCTGACGAAAGGGAAAGCATTGGTGCTGACATCAGTTTGGACTTCAACTCTTGAAAACTTCGTTCGCATCCGTTGGACCATTCAAACTTGACATATTTCTGAGTCAGTCGAGTCAAAGGTTTCATAATCAGGAAAAACTCCCCAATAAAACGCTGGTAATAACTAGCTAGCCCTAAAAAGCTTCGTGTCTCCGTGTCACGGGGCGACACTTTAGTGGCACAGCATAATATTTTCCCGTGTGGTATTCGAACTCCACCAATCCCGAATCTGCCTATTATCTGACAATCTGAGTGTTTTCTATTACCCGGTCTTCAAATTTCCTTTCAAAGGCCCAGGCTTTATCATGCAAGAACAAACTCCCCTCACGGAAGTCCCATATAGCCGAGATGCCACCTGATGACATGACGTCCCAAGTTGCAAATCGAATGGCGCAGTAGCTTCCTTACACAAAACTCATCCTGAGTATGGCGCTCGCCCAACTGAAGTCCCATACTTGTTAGGCAGACAAGTACACTACGTGTTAACAATGATGCGAAACTTAGCTGACAAGCTTCTCAACGTGTAGCAGGTGGGTATAGCTCATCTTTGAAAGTCAAGGGTGCCTCATTCCCTATATGATGCTAATGGTAAGCATTTAATAACAGGAGCTCAATGCTACATGGTCTTGAGATTATGGGTCATAGTGCAATTGTAGTTCTTTAGTGGTGTGAGCTGTAATTTAGTATTTTATGAAAATTACAAAAATTGCTGCTAGTTTTCCATAATTATTGATACCGTTATGAGGTTTGCTTAATTGCATAAATCGCTAATACGTGTCTGTGTTCCACTGGAAGTTTTACTCATAATTACTCCCCAGGTCCCTGCTGTAGCTTAATATATATACGGGTAGGCTGAACCAGTTTTATAACTTATCTTCTAGTACTAAAGCTATCTCGGTTCCACTGGTATGAGTTCTCGGAGGATTATAGCCCACACTATATCCAGGAATCGCATAAGAAAATACAGTAAAAGATCTGACAGGAGCTGAACTCAAATTCAAATCGTAGTTGAAGATTCGACCGGTAAAAATGTATTATTCTAAATTAACTTCGGATGCACGGGTTTTATTTTGATCGTTCATCGTCAAAAGTTTTATCTGGAAGCCATTTTGGTGATTGTTCGTCTAGTTAATTTTTTCATTAATCGTTTTCAAAAATAAATATCTTGGCAGTCTTGCCTCCAACCCAACCAAGTTGAGGCATGGAAGAGCCAAGAAAGAAAACAGAGAAGCAGAACAATAAAGAAGAGGACATAGTCTTGAAGCAACTTAAGAAGACACAAGCCAATGTAAGCATTTGAGGGTTACTTGTGGCATCGCATAAGCACCAATAGGCCATCTTGAAAGCTTTGAACAGTGTGTACATCCCGATCGACGTATCCCCCGATCAGTTGGTCGGAATGCTTATGCTCAAGAAGCATACCAATTTTATCACCTTTAGTGACGAAGACTTTTCGATCGAGGGATCATCTCACAACAAATCGTAGCACTTAACTGTTAGTGTTTGGGAAAATGGGTGCCGATCGTCTTGGTTGACAACGGTTCAGCTCTCAACGTATGCACACTACGAACTGGTTACTGTCTAGGACTGAATATGCAAGAATTCAAACCTAGCACACAAGGAGTACGTGCATATGACAACATAAGAAGAAATGTGTTGGGATTGGTGACCTTCGTCGTGATAGTAGGGCCATTGGAAAGCGAGGTCGAATTCCATGTTCTTGATGTGCTAGCCTCGTTTAATCTTCTGTTAGGAGGACCGTGGCTACATGATCCCATAGTTAGAGAAGTTCCGTTAATCTTGCACCAAAAGGTGAAGATAATCAGGGAAGGAGTAATTGTCGCTATTCCAGGCGAAACTAGATTGCCAACCCTGATCAGTGACACTACCCTACTACTCAAGATTCAGCATGGGAAAGAGGACCTCCTTCTAAATGGGTTCGACTTTGATGAGACTAAAGCAATCCAAGTTCTGATGAACGGGGAGGAAATCTATGTGAACCCGAAGGTCTTAGAAATGATGAAGGCAATGTCCTATTTTCTAGGGACGAGACTGGGCAAGCACCTACAAGAGATCTAAGAATCAATCCCCGCGCATCACAATCGCCATGGGTATGGACTAGGGTACAGGTCAGAGAAAGAAGAAGCAAAGATAGGAAAATACGGGCCGACATTTTGAATGGTCACTTTGTCAAGGAAGGGGAAGATTTCCCTTATTATGGATTTCTCGAACCGTGGAAAGAGAAGAAGACTAAATAAAAACTGTCAGGGTTGAAGATCTTTTTCGGCAATCAGTTGTCCGCTGGTGAGGAAGAAGCAGAAATATGGCAAATGGGAATCACCAAGAAAGTACCAATGGATTGGCTAGTTCATTGCGAGGAAGGAGATCTGAGTTCTTTCTTTGATGAAGAGATGACCCGAGTGCTATAGGCAATGATGAAGACAAGGACATGCTGATGATGGAAGCCGACGCACCTGCGGATTACACCACACTTATCATGGATGCTGCTAAAATGAAAAAGAGTATGTTTTTGGAGTCTTTTCTTATGCATGATGTAACAGGTGAGTTGGAGTCCAAGTCTGTTGAACTTGTTTTCACTTAGTTTGTGAACAATGTTTATAACAACGAGTCTGCTGAGAATGCATCTATTGGCATCCTAAGCCCCTTTTGTTTTGAGTCTCAGGTTGTAATTCCTCTTGATATTAATGAAATGAAATTGCATTTTGCTTACTTTACTGTGTCTCCAATATTTTGTTTTGATTCCGAAGATTTTAATGAATTCAAGGAGGATATCTCCTAAGAATTAAAACTTTTAATAGAAAAGAAAGAAGAAATGCGAGCTAAACCTATAATTGAATGAACAGTTTTAATAAATCTTAATAATGAAAAAGATCCACAAATGGTTCAAGTTGGTTCTACGCTGTCTTTAGAGGAACATGAGCAATTAATCTTTTAATTAAAAGAATATAAAGTTGTTTTTGCGTGATCCTACGAAGATATGCTCGGCATAGATCCTGATATCGTGCAGCACCAAATCCCCCTTCACCCCAATGTCAAACCCATCAAGCAGAAGCTCAAAAGATTCAGGCCAGATTGGGCACTCAAGATCAAGGAGGAGGTTACCAATTAGATAGACGCTTGATTTCTTCTAGTTACATAGTACCCAAAGTGGGTTGCCAACATCGTCCCAATACCAAAGAGAGATAGAAATATTCGAGTATGTGTCGACTTCAGAGATCTTCGTAAGGTTAGTCCCAATGATGACTTCCCTCTTCCCCACATAGACGTATTGGTTGACAACACCGCCAAGAATGCGCTCTTGTCTTTCATGGATGGATTCTCAGGGTAGAATCAGATTTTGATATCGTTGGAAGACCGAGAGAAGAAAACCTTCACGACACCTTGGGGCACCTATTGTTATAGGGTTATGTTATTCAGACTAAAGAACGCGGGAGCAACTTATCACAGGGTTGCGACCACGCTATTGCACGAAATGATACAAAAAGAAGTAGAGGATGACATGATCGTGATGTCCAAAACCCGAGAAGGGCGCGTTGTCGAAGTTCTTCGAGTTGATCAGAAAGTACAGAATGTGCTTGATTGAACCCACAGAAGTGTGCCTTTAGAGTCATTAGTGGGGAAGATGTTCAAATTTATGATCACACAACAAGGCATGAGGTGGACCTGTCAAAGATCAAAGCTATCCTCGAAATGCCTTCTCCAAGGACTAGGAAGGACGTAAGGAGTCTTTCTAGAAAAAATTCAATTCATCAACCGATTTATCGCCAAACTGACCACGACATGTGAACCTTTATTCCAGCTTTTAAAGAAAGGGTTAAGTTTCAGTGGGATCAGTAATGTCAAGACGCCTTTGATGCCATAGAAAACTATCTGCAAAATCCTCTAGTTTTGTCGCTACCAGAACCCGGCATTCCTCTGATACTATACCTATCGTGATTGATTCGGCAATAGGGTGTATGCTTGCACAAGAAGACGAAGCCAAGGTATAAAGAGATGTCTATTACTTGTGTAAGATGATGACCGAATGCGAACGATAGTATATGCCTTTGGAGAAGACTTGCTGGGCACTAGTCTGGGCATCTAGGAAGTTACGCCCTTACATGCTAGCATACCAAGTTATTCTATTCTCAAGGATGGACCAGCTCAAATACCTCTTCGAAAAGCCAGCACTGACAGGAAAGTTGGCCAATTGGTTGCTCATGCTGGCTGAATTCTACTTGCAGTATGTCACAAGGAAGCTAATTAAAGGGAGAGCCATTGTAGAGTTTTTGACCAACCACCCTATCAAAGGAGAAGAACCCGAGTTCGAGTTTCCTGATGAGCAAGTGTTGAAGATTAAGAAGGATTTGTGGGGTTAGAAGTAGCCTTGGAACTAGGGACAAGAAAGTCGTGTTTACTTTGTTTCGACGCTCACGAGCACACTGAGCACTTCAAAAGCTTTCTAAGGTTCTAAAACATGACGGACGAACCTTCAAAAGTCACGACGGCCGTATGTTTTGTTAAACCTACAATCATGATCACAAAACTTTACGCATATCACCGATATATTTGTGCTTTATTTACTCATGGCCACAACATCATATTGTTACAGTATGACATTTGTTCCAAGGCTAAAAACATAAAAACTCTTTTTAAAACTATCTTATCTTCATTTGTTTCAAGGTTTTCTCCCTTTTTCTTACTCTTTTTAGAATTTTCTCTTTTATGTACCTTAGTTTATCTTTTTGTTAGGTAATGAATTGTAGATCTAGCCTAAATCAAATGGGTTATAATATCCACACTATATAACCCCATTCTTATGTGTTCTGTAGTTATAAAAACATGACGGCCGCGACCTTCCAATGTCATGTTTGTGTGTTTTATTACACTCACAGCAACGCCTGCCATTTAGTTAATAACAGCCACATGCTTTATCTTCATATTTGTCACAGCCGCCATATCCTCTTACTACAGTCGTGAGGTTTTATGAGGCCAGTGACAGGAAAAGTGTGTTTATGTACTCTGTTATTCATTTTTGATATTCTGTGCATTCTATTTTAGAGATATTATTTCTGTAGGGGAAGGAAGATGGTAGATCTAGCCTAAAATGAATGGGTTATGGTCTCTGTTCTACATATCTTGCCTATTTGAGTTTGTTTTAGGCCTTATATATTGAATATGCTCCTTCTGGACCCTTCAAACCATGGCCGCGACTTTTATTTGTCACGGCCACATGTTTTGTGACTTTTTGTCACGGTCGCAACATTGGTTACTATGGCCATTAGTTTTTTTGCATGTCCAGTAGTTTAAATATAACGTTTAACTGTCTTCTGTTTAATATGTACATCCTATTCATAGCATGTTACGGGCAGAAACGTTGATGTATAATCCTTAGAGCCTTACTTGTTTGTTTTATCGATTATTCACATGTTTTTAGTTTTTTCTTTGCTCAAACGATATGTGTGCATATCTCTAGAAATAACAACCAAGTTACATAACCCTAAGAATCATAGTTAGGATTTTGTTTCATTTCTTGCTTTTATTTGAACTCTCTTCAACTTTCTAATCTGAATACGTTGTTACCTTTAAAATATTTACAACAAGAACATATATTGATAAAGTAGAGGTCAACCTCATTGTTGGACGAAAAAGGTGCTTAACACTTTCCTTTTCTTTCTTTAACCCCCAAAATGTTGTGGGTCACATTTTTAAAAGACCCACAACATTCTTTTTGTTTTTCTTAATTTTTTTTAAAAAGCAAGTGGCGACTCCATTTTTTCTAAAAAATGATACTCAGATATCTTGAATTTTCTTCTTTATTTTTCGGATAATTAAATTTTATTTTTGAATTTTTTTTGGATAATTCAATTTTTTGAATTTTCTTGTTTTGAAAAGGAAAAAATAATTATACAAAAATAATAGATATCCAATGCATCTCGTGAGACCAAAACACCAGCAATACGAGACCAAAACACTAGCAATCCCCCAAACTATTTTTAAACTCTTTGTTAAAACTTGATTATTCGTGGTAAATCCTTTTGGTTGGTTAAGATCCCGCAACTAGCCTTTTGGTGCTGGAGGAAGATCCTCCAACTTCGACCGTTAACCAATCGTTACTTTCTTTACGAGATTGGTAATGGTGATGATACTTTTTTATGGTTAGACCCTTGGCATCCTTGGGGATCTTTGGCTGAGGCTAAGGGGCCGAGGATTGTGTATGACTCAGGGATGGGTTTGGATGCTAAAGTTAATCAAATTGTAAATGGCAACCTCTGGAGATGGCCCCTTGTTGTGACCTTGGATCTCTTGGAGATGTGTAAGGCGGTTAGTTTTCAACCTGATGCTTCCCGGTGTGATAAAATTAAGTGGACCCTTAACGGTAATAATTTCTCTATTGGGTCTCTTTGGGAGGAGATTCGGGTCCATATGCCCGTGTAGCCTTGGTGTAAAGTGGTGTGGTTCAAGCACCACATCCCCCGTGTTAGTTTTATTCTCTGGGTCCCGATCAGAGATTGCCTTAGCATAGGGGATAGGCTTAGAATATTTGGTCTCGATTATGATGTTAATTGTAGTCTTTGCTCTGGGCCTATTGAGACCCATGATCATCTTTTCTTTGCTTGCCCCTTTGTTCAATCTATCTGGAGAAGAGTTTTAGCTAAGTGTGGGGTTAGTTGGCCTGAGAACTCTTGGATGGTATGGAAGGATGCGTTCGCTTCTAAGGTGGTTGGTAAAACCTTGAGTGCCAGTGTCAAGAAATTGGCATTTTCAGTCTTTGCTTACTGTATCTGGCGGGAACGTAACTTTCGTAAGTTCCAGGGCCTGAAGAAGGGTTGGGAGAGAGTCCTGAAGGATATTTATGAGATGTTGAGAGAGAGGCTTTCCACCCTTAGGCGAGCCTGTTTCTCCGAGTAATATGGAGATCCAGGGTGAATGGAACCTGGTGATGGAAATTTGTTGTAACTAATGTTTTTTATTATCTGCTCTTGTTTGGTGCAGCCTGGCAGCGCTACTTGGACGGCTGTGAGTTTTGCTTCTCTCTCCTTTTTTGGAGGGTTGTGTGATATAGATATATTGAGTGATGTTTTGAGAGGAATCTAACATTTATATCTTGCAAGTTTGTATTGTGGAAATTGGCATGGAAGGTTTAGGAGTTTGTTATTTCACATGAAGATTTTGTGAGATTGGCTTCATTCTTTTTTGGAGTTTGAGCTATACTCTTGTCAGAATTTTGTGAGATTAGTCTTTTTTCATTGGAGTGCTGGGATCTTCTCTTAGTCTACTATTTGTATATCCACATCTGGGTGTGTGTATGTTACATTGCCCTTTCATTGGTTTATATTGGTGTTGTGTTCAGGTCCTGCTGGTTACCAGCTTCTAGAAAGAAGAAAGCTCGGTTGGGAGTGTAAGGAAGCTGTCTGCTGAGCTTCAATTTTTTTGTTTTCGCCACAGGTTCCTTTTTTCTTGATCCAATTTGTTCCCTAGCTATGAGGGGTGTTCATAGCTCCTTATTTCTCGTATCTTTATTATCCTGTTAGGTAGGTTTTATCTTAGTTGGTTCTCTTTGTATATTTTGGATGCTTGTTGGGGCTGTTTGTTAGCTGCCCCTGGTTCCCTTTCCTTTCGTTTTGTTGTAAACTCTATTGACTCTTTGATCAGCCTTCCCCTTACGGCTGTGTAAGGGTTGTGTTCGCGTGTGGGTGTGTGCGTTATTGGGTTGCTTGATGTTGACTATACAGGTTCGGTTTTGAGGTGTGGCTTTTTTTCTGGCCATGCTTTATCCTTACTGGGTTGCTTCTGCCAAGGTTCTAGGTTTTGGTAGCGGCTAATGTGGTCTTGAGCAGGTGTGCTGTTGTCCAATGTGGTTTGCGCAGTGCTGCAGCTGGAGACATTCATTTCCTAGAGAATAGAATCAGTTTGCTGCTGCAGTTTGGTGGTATTGTGGCTTGTTGCTGCAGTTTGTTGCTGCGGTTTGTTACTGGTTTGATGCTAAGGTTAGGTGTTTGGAGTATGCTTGCTGTTCCTGTTGCTGTGACTGTTTTTGGGTCTGGCATATGTTTTGGATTTGATTTTGTTGTTCCAGTTTGAGGATGGCTGGTCTGTGCTTAATTTTTTTTGGACTGCCAGAAACTTGTTCTGTGCCTGCTTCAAAAGTTAATTGTATAGGCATTTATTTTTTTTGTTGGTTGAATCTCTTTATAGCTTTCTGTGCATGGTTGGCCTAGCTTCTTCCTCCATTATTTCTCAATCATGGAGGCGGCATTTATGGCTTCCGCTCTTTCGGTGGTTTTACCCCCGATGGTTGGTTTTGTTTGGTTATGGTTTAGTCGAAAGCCTTTGTTAGTTTTATTTTTTTGTTGGTTATGGCTTAGCCTAAAGACCGGTTTTTTGGTGTTTGGGTTGTATGGCCTGGGGTGTGCCCTTGTATTTTTTCTTTTTTTTTATGTCACAGTTAATTACCAAAAAAAAAAGTTTGATTATGCTGTATGTTTAATGCCGCCTGAACACATTTTATAAAATGGCTTATTTCTCTAACTTTTTCCAAACAACTATCCTGAGCACTATTCATGAGACTTGTAGAGAACATGTTGAACTTAAACATATCCAAATATAAGCGCAGTAGGACCTGATTTGATGCCCCAAAATCAAGATCGGCTGAGACCCTTTTTCTGTAATGTTTTCTGCATAGTATTGAACTGTTTTCATTTATATAAATTAATTCACTTAGTTTCCTTAGGATTTGACCTTAATGTTAAACATCAAACTTGTAGAGAATATATTTATCTAAATTGTCACAAAAAAGTATAACCTAACTCCAAAGCCAAGTACCTTAAAATTCTGCTATACTTTTTAGGTTGATGATTAAAAGTTGGCCAGCATCTTAACATGTGTATAGTGGAGCATGCCCTTGTTTTGTGACTTGGATTACACGTTTCATTTAATTTGAATGCGGTAAAAACTAATTGAGCATGATTATATGATGATTAGTAGCCATGCCATGAGATTAGAATCTTGTTGTGAGAATATTTGTTTTGGGTAATTGTTGTTGTGAGAATTGTACCCTATGCTTTAAATGATTATACGTAGTGCTTTAAAAACTTGTACCTTGTGCTATGCCACGCCATGTTATAATTAGTTATACCTTGAGATATATGTTGTACCACCATGACATTATATCATTGTTACATTCACGACATGTTAGAGTTTACCCTGTTCATATTGTTATGGGTTTGGGTGCATTGGAGTTATCATCTCCTTAGTTCCAAGTTTAGGGCGTCCTTAGTTGGCAGTATTTTTTTTGGGGTAATTAGTTGGCAGTATTATAAAACATTTTGGGATATATTTTCGGTACGCACCCTGGGTATGTACTTCTCCAGTGTATGACAATTGTTTATAATGAAAATTTATTGGGCACCATGGGTTCATTGCTAGCATCCCGTCCTTCGTAACTTGGACTTTAGGTTGACACCACACGAGCATCCCAGATCTTAAGGTGGGTTTACTTGGTTAAGTGCACAAAATTATTTTGCTGGTCCGTAGAATGTGACTCGCCTCTACGCTGTTCCTATCGAGTAAAATAGCTGTGGCATGAAGCCCAGCGACGCATTTACTATTCGCAACGAGGCTCGTGGATAGGTTTCGTAATTTTGAGCGTGGAATTCATGTTGTCTCTAGGAGTATGTCGGGTTGGGCATTCATATCACATTGCATTATCATTCTTGCATAATTAGCTATCTTTGCTTTTATCAGCTTACCCTGACATATACTTCAAGTTTGCCTGTCTCTTTGACCTTTATGTGTCTAAGTGTTAAATGAAATGCATTGCAGTGACTTTGTGTTATGAGATTTAGTTAGAGAGTAGAGTGTTTTCTTCTGGACTTTGGGTCTTGGCATTCGTGCCACAGGTGAGGAAGAAAATGTTTTCGAAGAGGAGTTTTCCAATGAAGAAGGTTATGATAATCAGGGTGAATTGCCAGAGCAGGCAGATCGCAATCAGGCTTAGATGAGAAGTGAAAGTATCTTTTGTTTATTTTGTTTAGTTTCTGAACGATCATTGTAATTTTGCATTTCCTTTTGAAATTGTAAATGCAACTGTATTTTGGCTAGCACTGAACTCTTAATTATGTATTATGATATGGCATATCTACGAATGAATGACTAAAATAATCTTTTATTCTAAATTTATGTATGTCTCAACGTGCTCGAAAGTTGGGGCATCATATGCAGATCGAAGCTTTGTAGACCCGAATTGTGGACGCCAATGCAGTTCTCCCGAATGACAAGGAGGATGGAGTGAGAGACAACATTTGGGATGATAACGTGAGACCCGATAGAGCCCAACCAGTAGCTGAACCACTTGTACGACTTAGAATCCCAAAAATTCTAGCCACCAAGGAGTCGATCTTGTCTGATAAGGTTGACAAATTGTAGAAGATTATGGGGAAGACCAGAGGGGTCAAAGATTATATGTTAGACGTGAAGGGACTCTGTTTGTTTCCTAATACTAAACTCCACGAAAAGTTCAAGATGCCCGACATAGAGAAATTTAATGGAACTAGAGACCCGAGAATTCATTTGAGGTTGTACATGGGGACCATATCGCTGATGGGGATAAGTGATCAGTTAAAGGCCCAGCTTTTTCAACAGTCTTTGTCGGGAGCCGTCCGAAAGTGGTTTCTATCATGCGATGTTGCAAAAATGAGAACCTGGGAAGATATTGCTACTGTGTTTGTCAACCAGTATAATTATAACATGTTAGGGTTGGTATACTGAAAATCATATTTTTAGTATTTAATTTTATTTTAATAAAATTAATTTTTTATTTTATG
>JAOTRH010120912.1:0-14793 GCA_034768845.1 Heliamphora exappendiculata
TTGAAACTGTACAATATATGACCTATTTATAGGCGAATAGGGATAAACAATAAAGAAAATCAAATCAGAATAAAATCGATCTAATCAATCTAATATTCTAATCAATCTAATAATCCAACAAGTACAATGCGAATTTGACACTTGTGGTGGATTTAGTGGCGAGATGATGGGACACCACAGGTACGTTTCACTTCTCATAGGGGTTAAGGAGATGACAATGCCCCCCTCGCCCCCCCCCCCCCACACACACAAATTTTGTGGTGATTACTGACCTCCAAGTTAGTGAAGTGTCCATTTCCTATGACCTAGACCTCATCGACGACTCTGTAGCACTGACTAGCACTGACTTACTTCTTTGGGTGAGTCTCGTAGGTTTACAAACTTGGATTTGGTTTGATACCGATGGATTTACGGTATATATTACAACTTGACTAGTGGCGACACACCCGAGCATCGATAACTAGCCCAGGCCTTCTTATTGTACCTATTCGACCGCACCATGTTCACCAACAAAAGGTAGACCATGAACATAGCGTACCTTGGAAGCTTGTGGGTTCTGGAACGAATAAGAAACTTTTGCTATGGTGGGATTGTAGTCGCCACCTTCTTCAGTTACATGAGCTCTATTTTCATGGCAAAGAGACAACACTAGAAGATATTAGAGAGCGTAAAAAGCAAGAAAAAGCTTTTACCATTGGTTGAACCTCATGTTAGCATTTTATCCTTCTCTTCTTATTGTCCATCTTTGACTACACCATGTTCACCAATAGAAGGTAGACCATGGACATATCCTACCTTGGAGGCTTGCGGGTTCTAGCACAAATCGAGGACTTTGATTGGGGTGGGGCTGCATTCGCTAGCCTCTTCAGCTACATGAACTCTATTTTTTGGGGCAAAAGAGGCAGCATCAGAGGATATTAGAGAGCATGAGAAGCAAGAAAATCTTTTATTATTTGTTGCTCCTCAAGTTACCATTTTTATCCTTTTCCTACATTTTAATTGTTTGTTCCACTATTTCACGTATGGAGTGTAGGTACCCAATCTGGTATGTCTACAAGGATTAATGAGTGGGGTTAACTATTTACACTCAAATTTCTTTATTTCGAATAGATCAATTATTTATAACTAAATAACCTTCGTCTATTTAAAGATGCAATTGTAATATCATAAAATTAAGATCTAAAAATATAAGAGTCGCCACTTGATTTTAAAGTACAAGAACATATATAATGATTCCTTAGATTTGATTTAATCATTTTATCACTACCAAATAGGCTCGAGATCTAAGGTACCGAACGAGAAAGCGTTACGCACTCACTCAGCCTAATCATATGGTTAGTCTTTACGCAACATCATTAGTTTATTAACTAAGATTACATAACTAATGTATGGATGACAAGTAGTTGACTAGATAGGCTCAAATTTTTGAAAGGTGAACATAATCATACTATCATCTTAAGCATGCAAAAATAAAGAAGGCACACAACCCTACAAATATAACTCTAGAAATTCATAATCATTCATCTCTATCACTATTTGGAATAACTGGTTATAATATTCCAATTGGCTATAATCCCTAGATTTCTATAATGTCCTAATTCGATTAATTCAAAATAAAGATTTCCTTAAAGTATCATGGAAACTTTGTTTGTAAAGCGAAGAAATTAAATTATGAGAATGTACATAGAATTTTAGGCAAAAGAACCTAAAGCGTTTTTATCTAATATGCAAAAAAAAATGTAAAACATCAAAACATGGATCCTAAACAAAATAACTAAAAAGAATGCAAGAAATAGGATACCTAAGCACAAATGTAGACTCAAAGAACTAGGATACCTAAGCACAAACTTCGCTAACTCGAGAAAGGATTAGAAATTCCAAAATCAAGTATCGACTAAGTTCATTGGAATTTTGGGGTAAAAAAACGATGTGGGACAAGCCAAAAAGTGCTATTAAATTTGAAAATAAATGAGAAAAGAAGCAAAGACAAAGAGAGATTCTCTGATGGGTAAAAGAAATATTACCATCCAAATCCATAAGAATAAACGGTTCTCCTAACATGATCATCTTGATTATGAATGGCATGGGCCAATTTGACCTAAACTTTTTTACTGGGACAAAAATTGGGGCCATTATTTCTTTAAGCAGTAAACCACTTCCATTTAGATTATGAGATTTGACTGTTTTTGTTAAAATTTCAAATAATTCTTCTATGAATCCTTAAACATGGAATAGCGCCTCTAGCCTCATTTCATCAAGCAACAACGACTTTTTAGCCTTGTCTTTGTACCAATCCATTTTTACAAATATTACACTCAATTATTATTCTAAGTGATAGAATTTCCAACTCTATAGACAAGGCAATTTCCATCTCATAAACAAAAGGATACGGCGTAGCAATGGTCGAGGCCCTGGTTAACATTCAATAGCCTCAAAGCGCGAATGTCAATTTCTGAAGCCAATTCTAGCTTACCTCTATGGTATTTTGTAAAATTTTCTTATATTATTATTGGTTGTTTTTACTACTTCATTGATTTGTAACCTATAAGGCAACGACTTGTATGCTGTTATTCAACAAATTTCTAAGAGAAGTATCGCTTTTCTCTAAAATTGAGAACCATTGTCAAAGACGACCTCATGAGGTATACCATACTCACAAATGATGTTGTTCATGATGAACTCGGCTATATGGTACGCTTTCAATACTCAACAGAAGTAGGTACCTCTATTGCCTTTCTTTTGGAATCTTCGGAAAAGTCTTTCTAAATGACATAGCTGCTTAAACCATAACATTGTCACTAGATAATTATTTCACAGTCAAAACGACCTCCGTTAATTTTGAGATACAATCTTTAGGTCACGAAATAAAAGATTGAAACAAAAACTATAGTCGACACTTGATTTTAAGGTTCAAGTGTTATAGATATATACTAAAAACTATACTTCTATGTAATGAATTTTGATATTTATTTTATTTATTAATAAGATTCGTTATTTATATTTTAATAGAAATTTGTATGAGCAATATTTGTACTACATTATTTATTTAATATTATGTATGTGCGTCTTTTATTCTACATAGTAAATGATCTGCTGTGTAGAGTTCAACTTACACACAGAATATCAAATTATCAATTTTTATAAAATAAAAGCATTTTGTTTATTGTCTTAGATGAAATTAAACACACTATCGGTAGGACTATAGCACAATATTTTATCAAGACTGTCTTGATTATGAAAAATGGTATAGCTCTAACTCACTATGCTAATACACTTTGTGTATATTGAATAGAACCATCTCGGAGTAATTATTTTTATACCGACTGTATAAAATAATTATATCACATGATTATTATGAGTACTTATACTTTTATTCTCAAAATAATTAATAGGCACAAACATACAAACATATAATATTTATTATTTTGATTCATAAAATAGTGTGATCTTTTATAGGTCAATAATGTTAATCCTAGGCAACCCAAGAGGTGGGTGAATTTGGATTTTAAAAAATAATAATAATAATTTTAAAATTTTTTTCAAAAATCTTTTAATTTTATAAATAAATATCGTAAATATATATCAACAATGAAATTAAAGAGGTTAAGGAGAGACATTGGAACCAGACACACAGATTTATAGTGGTTCGGCTTCTTCCAAGCCTTTGTCTACTCTTCAAGACTTCATTTGAGAATTTGCACTAAAATCGAACACTTCACATGTGCATTTAAAATTTTTTACAGCTTCAAGATGTTTCTACAAACAATCTCTTATTTTTCTAAACACTTTTGAGCTCTTTTTTAAGAAGCTCTCAAACTCTCTTAAATGATTACAAGGGTGACTCACCATTTTACAATAAATGAGAATTGAATCAGAGATTCACTCATAATCACTCATTACAATGATTAGAAATAAATGTGCAAGGTAGAGAGAATTAGGGCTAGAGAAGTAAATAGCAGTAAATGTTTTAATAAAAATTTTGAGCTTTCAATGCAATGAATAGAATATTGTCCAGAAGTTTGAAACTCAAAAAATTAACTTCTTATATAGTCCACTGAAGTAAATGACCGTTGGTGGGTTGGTAGAGGCAATAAATGTTCTGAAAAAATTACCGTTGGAACCAGTACATAATTTGAAATCTGTCTCAGGTGTCGACACAAAATTTTTTAGTGTTGACACAAATTGGTCTTGACCTTAATTCTTGGGTAAACGTGTCAACTCAGTGCTTCATTAGTGTTGACCTTATATATGCATTTTTATCACCCATACAGTGGTGTCGACTCATGAAACTTTTGGTGTCGACCTATGCATTTTTTCAATTTTTCAGATGGGACCTTGGTGTCGACTCATATTAGAGTTGGTGTCAACTTAAGGCTTCATGGTCTGCTTATGGCGTCGACTCAAGTCTTTGTTGGTGTTGACTCTGATGAGAGACTTTAGCTACTAGAAATATGGTGTCGACACAATTTCGTTTTGGTGTTGACCCTTTTTGTTAGACTTGGCTACTAGAAAAATAGTGTCTACCATTCTTTAATTTGGTGTCGATCTGGAAGTCCAACTTGACTACTAGAATTTTGTTGTTGACACATCTTCACTTTGGTGTCGACCCAAACTCCTTGTTCTCGAAAGGTGCCTTTGTTTCGACTCAGATGCTTTATGGTGCCAACACTTTTTGGAATGGTGTCCAGGGAATGACTTGAAGTCTTAGTGTCGACCCGTTGCATTTTGGTGTCGACACATTGAGTTTTTTAGATGGTATCTAGGTGTCAACTCATATCTCTTTGGTGTCGATACATATAACCTGAGGTCTGGAACTTGGAGGATCACTTGGTGTCGACTCAAATGTGGGTTGGTGTGGACACAAGTTGAATCTCGTCAAGGTACTGAGGTGTCGACTCATTCTGTATTGGTGTTGACTCAACTTAGATCTCAGTCCAATACTTGAGGTGTCAACTCAAACCTGTTTGGTGTCGACACACCTGAGTTCTTAAAATGTCTTAAACAAAGCAGTTAAAGTGTCGACCATAAACTTCAATAGTATCGGCACACTTGAATTTGTCGAGCGTGTTTTGTTTTAAGATGTCGACTCAAAATTCAATTGGTGTCAACACACAATATTTTGTTCAAGAGCACTAAATGTCAACCCATTTGGCACAATATGCCAGCATAAATGGTATAAGGTGTCGACTCTTTTTAAATTAATTTAATTTTAAAAATAAATTAAAAAATTGTCAAAATCTATTTAAAATACCCTTAGGCTAACAAATAAGTTTAGTGAATTGGATAACAGTATTACATGTATGGTGAATATTAACTATTAGTGGAATCCACATCTCGACATAAGAATTGTTGATATCCCTTAAAAAAGCTTTCAAGTTTTGATTATGTCAAACTCTACATGTGAATTTTGTATCCAGCATATCAAATAAGTTAAGTAAAAAATATTAAAAAAATTATAAATGGTTGATTAAATAAAATTATTAGTAATTTAATTTAATCAACGAGTATCTATAATCTTAATATGGAGAGATAAATAAATATTTAATAATATGGAGTTCAAAATTATTTTTCATGCTAACACTGGGAGTGCAATTATAATTATTTAATAGTATGAATTATAATTTATAGAATTAAAATTTTAATTTGAGTTGAATTGTGTTTTCTTAATCACCTAAGGAACCCGAATCTTATTTACTGTTCAAGTCCCTATCGTAGCATATTTATATGCAGCTAAACTTTTTGGTAGTTAGAGTTTATTTAATATTTTCATGATATTAAAAAGAGGTAACCAAGTTAGGTCATAAAATTCAGAGCCCACTTTCTGTTTGTAATCAAGCATATAAGAATACGACAGAAAATTTAAGGAGCAGTCCAATTTTTGCTCATGCACATACATCCAATAGATTTCTGTTTGAGTATTGAGATAAAATCAAATCATAGAGATCTCGAAGTATAACCCTTGTTCTATTTTGTACGTCTTTAATCAAGTTTTAGGATTTTAGTTTTTTTCTCGGTATAATCTATATACACTATCATTGGTTTCGTGATTCATTTTCCTAACACCAAGAACCTATACATTAACTCTTTAGATTAAGCTTAATCCTTTCATCACCCAAGATGGAGCTTAAGGGATAAAGTACCAAGGGGAAAGGTGTTAGGCACCCACTCTGCCTAAACCTTATGATTAACTTCAATTCATCACTAATGTTTCACGAGATTAGGTTTATATACCTAACTAATGCATGAATATAAGGCAAACTGGCTAGGTATGCTCACATGTTTGAAAACACAAGTTTTCTGACATATAAGAGGGATCATGGCCATACCGTTATCCCAAACATGCAAAAAGGAAAAAGCACATTAACCTAAGAATTGAACCTTGAAAATTTATAATTGCTCTTCTCTGGCACTATTCGGGATGATTAGTTACAATCTCACGATTCTTATATTTGTCTACATCCCTATAAAGCAAACCAGTATAAAAATCAAGTTCCTTCCTAAGGTACCAAACTAGTACTCGTGTGCAAGTGCAGATGTTGTTGAAATGGGTTAAGCTAAAAAGAAAGAAAAATTAAAGTTTTGATATAAAAAGAATTTCTTAGGATTTTTGTTAGATTTAGGTAACCTAAGAGGGGGGAAAATTGGATTTTTAAAAAATAAAAAATAATAAAAAAAATTTCAAAAAACCTTTTAATATTGCAATAAAGCAAGATATTCAATTATATAGGAATGCAAATATTAAAAGATGAGGGATAGAGAAAAAGAACCAGACACCATGAATGTATAGTGGTTCGATTTTATCCTAACCTACATCCATTTCTCAAGATTTCTCTTGAGTAGTTCTACTATTCAGAATACTTCGCAGGCGTATTTCAAGCCTTTACAAGTTTCAAGTCTTAACTTGAGCTATCTGAATGTTTACGGGCACATTTACAAGCCTATGTCAGCTTCAAGAAGATCCTATGAAAATAAGTCTCTGCTTTCTTCTAATCTCTCTTGAACTCTTCTTTGATGAGTTTCACTCACTTATTCAAAGGCTAAAGGGTGATTCACCATTTATTACAATAAATGAGATGTAATAAATAAAAAATACTCACTCTCTTTATAGGATTGATTTACAATAAATGAAAGGTAAAGAGAAATGAAGAACAAGAACATGAGTTGCAGCAATAAATGCGAGCTTGATGATTTTTTAGATTGATTTGAGCAATAAAATAGTAAATGCAAGTCTCCAACGTTCTTAAATGCTGAGAAGTAACTCCTTATATAAGTTCTTGTGAGTTCTTGATCGTTGAAGGTAGGTAGAGGCAATAAATGCCAAAAATTCAACCGTTGAGATCTGTCGTATTTTGAATTTTCGTCTTTAGGGTCGACACAAATAGGTTTGGTGTCGACACAAAGTGTCTAGAGTAGGGTTCTTTAAGTGGTTGGGTCGACACGAATCTTCTGAGGGGTCGACACAAATTCTGTACTTTACTTTCCAACGTTCTGGGGTCGACACAAATAAATTTGGTGTCGACTCGTTTGAAATTTCAGCATCTAAAGGAACAACTTTGTGTCGACTCAACTTGTCTCTAGTGTCGATACTAAATCTCTACATGAAGTCTCGGTACTTTTGTGTCAACAAATTTGGTCTCTGGGCTCGACACCAAAATTCTACAGTCAGTTTCAGTTATTTTGTGTCGACACAAATCTTCTTGGGGTCAACACCAAAATTCTGCAGGCAAATTCGAGACTTTTGGGTCCACACAATTTGTCGTGGGGTCGACACCAAAAATCTGTAGAAGGTCTCGATTATTTTGTGTCGACACAAATTACGTTTGTGTCGACTCAAAATGATTCCTGGGCACTTCGGCACTTTTGTGTTGGCACAAAACTAGCTTGTGTCGACACTGACTTTTTGGTACATGAAGATCAACTAAAAAAATAGTTAGGGTGTCAAAGCATTTGATCAATGGGTGTTGACACACTTGATAAGCTTCAAATATACTTTGTTTTAAAAGTGTTTGACTAAATTTTCAATTAAGATCAACACAAAAATATTCTAATAAAAGAATACTTATGTGTTTGAACCTTTTGAGATAAAAGTCATTTTTTTTAGCTAAGGTGTTAACTTTGATTGTTCAAAATGTGTTAACACTTTTATTTTAAAAATATAAAATATTATCTATTTAAAATCATTTATTCTTAAAAAATAAATTATCAAAATCATCAAAATCAAATTCAAAAGCCCTTGGGTTAAGAATTTTGAACCTGAATATGTATTTCTATGGGGCATGCATCGAAAAATGACAAAAATCATAAATATAAAAAAATCTACCTAAAATATGCTTAAAATATAACCAATAAATAATTAAGACTCAAAATAGATAAAAAGGGACTTACCTTGAACCTTAAACCCACTGATTTGCCCTCCAAAACCTTGAACTTGAACTTAAACGATTCATTTTTTTGAACTCCTAAACCCGCGGGCACTTGAATTTATTTAAGAAATCTATTAAATATAATTGTCAGTAATTTAATTTAATCGACAGGTAAAATCTTAACGTAGTGAGAATAAATAAGTTTTTAATAACATGTGCTCGAATACTATGATTTTGAGAATAAGATTGGGGGTGCAATTATAATTCTTTAGTGGAATAAATTATAATGTATGTTTTTATGAAATTGCTTCTGAGTTGAGACAAAATTTTATAATTAAATTGGAAGCCCATACCTTATTTACTCCACAGGTCCCTACTGTAGCCTATTTATATGCTGTTATAAAATATGGCACGAGAATTCATATGATTCTGTCAGTGATTGGGTGGTTAGGGTTTCTACGTTCTCTGAAAATTCTAAGCCTAATCAACAAGGTTTTGAAGAACACAATAGATCAAAGTCTACACTTTACTCATGTTTAGCATTTGAGAATACAATAGAAGGCTTGTGTTAGAGATTTGACTAGAAGTCAAAAATCGTGGCAGATCGTTGACTGAAAATTGTTGCAGTAATCGAATTCATCTAGTTAAATTTCAGAAGGTATAATTCTAAAACTTACTTTGGGAGTATTACCGAGTTTTATTTTGATTGTTCGATATCAAAAGTTTTAATCTGGAGTCAGTTTTGACATTTGTCTGTCTAGTTTTTTTTTTGGGCTAAAATCATAGATATGATCTTAGAATCTTGATAGTTTACCCCATCAATTGGTATCAGAGCCGTATTTGATTATGTATTCTAATTATGAATTCGAGTAGATTTAGATTGTGCTAACTCGATTTTGCAAGCAATCTAATCCCAGTTTTTAATAGTCAATATTTTTGCATGTTTGATTACATGTTTTATTGATTATTATGAAATTATTTTTTTAATTACGAGAGTTGATCGTGGTAGATTGATTGTGAACTCCTCATAGGCATAGAATCAATGTAAAAATATTTATTTTTCAATTCCAAGTTCTTGTATATTTTGTTTCTAAGTAATCGGAAGTCAAAAATCAAAGAACAAGATGGAGAAAGTCAAAAAATTGAAAATCAAAACCAAACGTGGCATAATTGGAATTCTAATGGATGTGTGGACGGAATGTATTATTTATGCATAATGGCATGATAGTGGAATCATTCCACATGGCACTTTTTCAAATTACAAATACATTAGGATCATGATCATTCTTGGAATGATATTATTAAGGCCAACAAGGATTTTAATTCCATTCGGTCCTGTATGATAAAGGCTATGTGTTCACAAATTTTTATAATAGACAGAGAATTACATGGATAATTTACCATGGCCAGCGCACAACAGTAAGTGCGGCGGCCAAGCAGTGCAGTGTGCTGGGCACGCGTGACGGCGTGGGTGGCAGTGGTGATGCATGGTTAGGTGATGGTGACAACAGTTTTTTAGTTAGACTATGACCTGCAGTAATTAAATATTACAAGGTTTTTGGTTGGTTGCAAAGTCCTGCCAGAATCAGAAAATTAAAATTTTAATTTGAGAAATTTAATCAAAGGTCCTATTATCAACTGATAACTGAGTTTTAGTCCTATAACTTTTTTTTCATAGATTTAGTCCCATAGAATAACTGACTGACAGAAATGCCCTCAATATTCTTTTTTTGGACATCCTTTACATCAAGCAACATCTCTCTTTCTATATATATATATATATATATATATATATATATATATCTAAATTTGAAATATTTTCAAATTTTTTTCAAAATTGGCGTATCCCTTAAAATAAGCATCATCTCTCTCTCTCTCTCTCCCTCTTCATTAAAAATCAAAACAGAACAAGATACCAGAAAATCACAACTAATATAGAGATTTTTGTAAGAACACCCAACTAATACAAATTACAACTGATACATTTATCACTTCACGCTAAATATTCAGCCCAAAACTCCTAACTGCTACAATTTACAACAAATACATTTATCACAAAGGCCACTACTCGCTTTCTAAGTGATACTTTTAGATTTCATCATTTGTGAAAACTACTACTGAGACAGAAATTTTTGCAAGAACATCCAACTGATTAAAATTACAATCGATGCATTTATTACTTCAAGCCAAACATTCAGCTCAGAACATTCAACTAATACAATTTACAACATATACATTTATCATAAGGTCACTACTCACTTGTCAAGTGATACTTTTAAAATTTTTTCACTTGTGAAAATCAGAACTAAAATAGAGATTTTTTCAAGAACACTCACCTGATATAATTTACAGTCGAAAAAATCAACCTCGTGTGCCGCCTAAAATTTCAACACCGTCTGCCTCCAAAAATCTTGACCCTGTTTTCGAAAAGAAATCTCTCTCTCTCTCTCTCTCTCCATTTCACCGTTCCTTTTCTTGCCTCCAGACGACTCTGTTTTCCCACCATTTTGCTCAGAAAATCAAGTCCAAATCATTCCATTCTGTTTCGCATAAATGGGTCTAATTTTTCTGATTTGGGTATTGTAGAAGAGCCGAAAATAAAATCGATTTGTTGAAACTGAAGCCGAATCGTCAAGGTAAATCCAGCAACATAGAATATGAAAATGATGAAGAAGATGATAACGAAGAAGAAATTGGAAAATTGGCAGAACAGTCCTATTCCAGCAACAAAACGGGAAGAATTAGATTTAAGGGAGCCGAACATATGGGATACACGGAGCAATTGATTTGGAAGATTGTAAAAATTTAGCTTTCTGAATTTAAAAACTCCCTATTTTACAATAAAATATTCCACCAAATCAGTTTCCATTTCAAGCAAAATCTGTTTTCACCAAATCAGTTTCCTAAGTTTCCATTTCAGTTTCCACCAAATTGGTGCATACCATTTGAAAAAGAGAACTAATCTTTAAATTATTTCAAATCGATGGGACTAAATCTCTTAAAATAAATGTTGTAGGACTAAATCTCCTTTGAGTTCCAAAAAGAGAACTAATCTTTAAATTTCTCTTTTAATTTTAACAGAATTGCAGGTTTTCTAGATGAATAGAAATTCTTCAACTAAAGAGTTTTAGATGGATTATGAAAGTTGGGATTTAATGCATTTAATTAAAATTTTTTAAAAGAAAATTTTAGAATTTTATTTTGTTATATTAAAACACATTTAAGTTGATATTTTTTTAAATCGGATATTTTGAAAAAGCATAACGGTTAATTTTGAATTTTTTGAATTAATTAAAAGGAGTTTAATTTTAATAAATTATTATTTTTGAAATATATATAATGAAAAATAAAATATAATTCTTTATTCTTATTTAAAATTAATTTTTAAATAAATACAATTTAAAATTTTTATTTGTTACACATAAAAACATGAAAAAATGGTTTAAAACTGGAATCTTTTGGAATGTGTGGTTTTTAAAAATTATAAATTTATTTTAATTAATCTGTTTTTTTATAACCCTAAAAAATATTTTAAAAATTAAGTGGGTGAGAGAATTTATTCACTCATAAATTATGCGGTCTCCATCACTAGTTTGTAGGTGATGTAATTAATTTTGTGTGTCGGTATCAGGGCATTCCTCTCCATTGAACAGAATTAATTACGAGATCACCGGTACTGACCTCATTCAGGAATAATTCTGGGTAATTGTTAGTGTGAATAATTTTTTCATCTAAATTGTTCATTACGAAACGATTGATTCGGGATTAAGTGATGGTTTACACTTAACTATAAATAATAGTATTCTCTCAATCTGAGTCACTGTTATTATTTATTGAACTAAAATTACGTCAGTTATTTATTTTTACTTGGCACAGTATGTTGCCTAGATAGCAAAATTAATAGAAATGGACCTATTTGAACAAATGACGAATGGTAGACATTCTTTCTATCGAGGCATGCTATTCATGGTGTACCATGCTGCTAGTGATTTTTTTTTTAAATGGAAGAGAAAATCGATTTTAAAATAAAATTCAAAATTTTGTTCATCATAATTAATGATTTTTAATTATGTGCTTCTCGAGATTAAAATACTAATACTCAACCCGCGGCTAAACTCAAAGAAAAACAAACTTGCGGGTCCGAATTATATTGACTAGAAAAGGAATATGGATATAACTTTAACTATTGGGGGTATTCTTAAGATGCCAGAAAATATGTTTATTTCTAAAAAGGGTTTTTCCTCTAAGCCGAAAGGTAAGAACAAAAAAAGTTAAGAAATTGGGTGACACGATTTTCAAAGTAGTTAATGTACCACTGACTGGTGTTAAAAAGCCAAAAAGTAGATGTTTTCACTACAATTAGACATGACACTAGAAAAAGTAATGTTTAGTTTATCTTCGCAAGCAGAACAACAAAGGTAATTTATGTTCACTAGTTGTGAAAACATATTTAGCAATGTTATCTATTAGTATCTGATGTATTGATACGAGAGTCACTAATCATGTTTGTAATTCATTGCAGGAGTTTTAAAAAACCTGACAACTTAGTGATGGAGAAATTTACCTGCACACGAGAAATAATACAATTATGACAACTGTTGCAGTGGAAGATATCACTCTCAGTTTTAGTAAAAATCGAATTTTAATATTGAGATATTATCTTTATGTATCGTCCATTAGAAGGAATTTAATTTATGTTTCTAGATTGGTTAAAGACGAATATTTGATTTATTTTAATAACTCTGTGATTATTAAGGATAATAAACGATTTATTTGTTCTGGTACATTGGTGGATTAGTTTATGTTATTACTCAAATCTCTCCTACACTACAACTGAATAAATGGAATAATACATATAATTCACCATTTTAGAGAAAGAAACATTTTTTAATGAACCAAACGTATCTTTGGCACTTACGCCTAGGCCATATTAATCTGAAAAGAATAAATAGATTGGTTAAAGATGGACCTTTGAGTTCGTTAGAAATTGAGGCACTTTTAGTCTGTAAATCTTACTTTGAGGATAAGATGTCAAGGAGGTCATTTTCGGCTAAAGGTTATAGAGTTAAAGAACCGTTAGAATTGCTTCATTTTGACTTATATGGACCTATGACTATTCGAACTAGAGGAGACTTTGACTATTTTGTCACTTTTGTTAACAATTACTCAAAGTATGGATACATTTATTTGATACCCAGCAAGTCTGAATATTTTGAGAAATTCAAAGTATTTAAGGCGGAAGTGGAGAAGCGTTTAGGGAAATGTATCAAGGCACTACGGTCCGATCGTGATGGCAAGTACCTCTTTAAGAGTTTAGAGATTATTTGTAGAAGAAGGGAATTACATCCCAGTTTACTGCACCGGGCACTCCACTGTAGAATGATGTAGCAAAAAGATTGAATAGGATTTTTATAGAGATGATGAGATCTATGATGAGTTATTCATATTTACCTGATTCGTTTTAGAGATTTGTATTAAAGATATCAGCTTATATTCTGAACTTGGTACCTTCTAAATCAATACCTTTTACTCATACAAAATTGTAAATCAGGCGCAAGCCTAATCTAAGACACATTCGAATTTGAGAGTGTCAAGCACATTTGCTGAAATGGAACATGGATAAGTTCGGACCGAGAACAGAAGTCTATTTTTTCGTTGGATATCCCATGGGAACAAATGGTGATTTATTTTATAATATTAAGAATCAGAAGGTCATTGTCAGTGCCAATGCCCGATTCTTGGAAGATGATTATGTAATGGACCACAAGCCCAATAGTAAAAATATTCTGGAAGAGCTGAGAAGAAATACCAATAGTACGGTAGAAGAATCACAGGAAAGTGTCATCGATATTCCATTGCCTCGTCGTAGTGGAAGAATTATCGGGACACGTGCAGATCATAAACCAGATCATGGTGCTACCATTAACATGCCAGTTTCATAACGAGATGAGCATGTGGATAATGATGCACATGATTCAGAATCAGCGCAGCGTGTCACTTGTAATAGCCTAATTTTTTTAAATTTTTAGTGTACATAAATTATTATTTTTACAATAATTATCTAAAAGTAAAATGTGCATATATATATATATATATATATATATATATATATATTTATATTTATACAGATATAACAAGATACATTATCTAATGTATAGATACATTATACTTTAGAATTAAAATTTATATATATTATACATTATACATTAGAATGTATACATTATATATATATTATACACTTACAAGATATATTATGTATACATTATATATACATTATACACTTAGGATTTAATAGACAAGATACATTATACATTAGATACATTCATAATTAACAAGATACATTTGGTACATTTATAATTAACAAGATACATTAGGTACACTAGATACATTAGTTTAGGGTATACAAGATCCATGTAGTCTTCTACTATAT
>JAOTRH010120923.1:0-14791 GCA_034768845.1 Heliamphora exappendiculata
CCTCAACACTCCAAGGAAAAAGAAGCAAAGCTTACACAGCTTCCCACATCGCTGGAAAAACTGCACAAGTGAATAGACGCAAGTAATATAATTAATCAAACCTCACACCCTCGCACAAAAGAGTGAATACCTTACATCACTCACACAAGCTGTATAGCTCAGCCCTCCAAAAAAAGGGGGAACAAAACTCACAAGCATCCATGCATGAAGCCAATCTGCAAAAACAAACCAGATTAATAATGGGCATTTGTAGTAAAAATATCCATCGCCAAACCCCAATCACACTGTATCTCCTTATTGACTGGATTCATAGGCACTTCCCTACAAGCTGACAACCTCTCTCTGACCATATCAAAAATATCCCTTAGAACATTCTCCCAATCTTTCTTCTTACCCTGGAATTTCTTAAGGTTCTGCACCCTCCAAATGCAATAAACCATGGGGGAAAAGGCAATTCTCTTAAGAATGGCATTAAGGGTATTACCCACCACCCTCGAGGCAAAAGCATCTCGCTAAGCCAACCAAGACGTCTCAGACCAGATAATCCTACACTTGGCTAAGACTCTCGTCCAGACAGCCTGAGAAAAGATGCAGGCGAAAAACAAGTGGTCATGGGACTCGGTAGCTTCGGAACACAAGTAACAGTTAGCATCACACTCAAGGCCGAACAGCTTAAGACGATCACCCGTACTAAAATGGCCCCTAACAGCATCCCAGAGAATGAAACTGACCCCAGGAATATGACTCTTAAACCAAACTAATTTATTCCACAGAGGGACAGACTTATGATCTGGAATCTCCTCCCATTCGGGAGGGTCTGTTGCCTGTGCGGTATCTGGGGCTCCCTTTGATCACTACGAAACTTGCCTATAAGGATTGTAAACCCTTAATTTATAAGATTGCTAAAAGAATTCAAGTCTAGACTAGCAAGTTTTTATCCTATGCGGGCAGGCTCTAATTGATTAATTCTATCATGTTCTCTATGCAAGTCTATTGGTTCTCCTTGTTTATTCTCCCCAAAAAAGTCTTTAAGGAGGTGGAGAGCCTCTTGAGGGCTTTTTTATGGAGTGGCCCTAATTTGAAGTCATCTGGAGCTAAGGTCTCGTGGGAGGAGATCTATGTTCCTCGAAATGAAGGGGGCTAGGACTCAAATCTCTTGTTATTTGGAATAAAGCTGCCGTAGCTAAACACATCTGGTTTCTTCTCACTGGGGGGGACATCTCCCTCTGGTTTAAGTGGACCAAATCCTATATCCTTAGAGGTAATTCGTTTTGGTCGGTAAAGGTCCCTTAATCGGCCTCATGGTGTTGGCGCAAGCTTCTTCAACTCCGCCCCCTGATTAAGCCCTATATCAAATATATGGTCGGTAATGGTAAGGATATCTTTCTGTGGTTGGACCCCTAGCACCCTTGGGGTTCTATTATTGAGGATAGGGGCCCTCGAATTATATATGATTCAGGCCTTGATCGGTTAGCAAAAGTCCAAGGCATTGTTAATGGTTGCAGCTGGCGGTGGCCCTCTGCGGTCTCCATGGACCTTATAGATATGGCTAGGGATGTTCAGTTTCTGCCCAACTCCTCTAAGCCTGATAACATTCGCTGGCTCCTCAATGGTGGAAAATTTTCGATTAGTTCCCTACTAGAGGCTCTTCGCACCCCCCGTCCTTGTCCTATTTGGCAAAATCTTGTTTGGTTTAAGAATCATATTCCTGTGGTTAGTTTTATCCTTTGGATTGCTATTAGGGGGCGCCTCAATACATGTCATAGGCTTAGGTTGTTTGGTATAGACGGTTACTATGACTGTAGTTTATGTTCGGGCTTCCTGGAGTCCCCTGACCACCTTTTCTTTAATTGTAGTTTTGCTCGTCAAGTGTGGTCCAGTGTCCTTGGGAAGTGTCATCTTGTTTGCTCTGAGTCCTCTTGGAGGGACTGGTGGTATCATTTTGCTAGTAGTAGTGGTGGATCTGCCCTTAGCTCTATGATTTGTAAGTTAGACTTTTCAGCTACCATGTACTGTCTATGGCTTGAGTGTAACTCCCGCAAATTCTAGGGCAAGAGGCGTGGTCCCGAGGGGGTGCTTAAGGAGATTTGTGAGTTGATTAGGGCTAGAGTATCCTCTAAATGTCGGGTTCCAGACACTCCTATCAATCGAACTATTCAAGAGAGCTGGGATGTTCATCCGGCTATTTTTGGAACTAACAATTAGTTGTCATTTCTTCTTGTGCAGTGATGGACGCGCTTTTTAAGTGAGGTTTGGGAATTTTGTTTGGAGAGTTGAGTTATACACCTATTGAGAGAGTGTATGTGAGGTTTCTAACTCTTGTTACCTGTGAGCTCTCTTGTTTCCTGTGTAGATTTGCTTGGAAAGTATAACGGAGCTGTGAGTTTTGGGGGTTTTTTGGAGAGTTGTGTCCCTCCCTTTTGTGTGAGTAATGTGAGATTTAACTAACTATTATGAATTGCGTTTGCTTTTTGTGTAGTGTTTTGGGAAGCAGCAGCTGAGAGTTTTGTTTCTATCTCCTTTTTTGGAGTGTAGAGTGATACACCTGTGTGGAGAGTGTGAGGTTTCTGGGTGAGTGTGTGTCACTTTACTTGGTTTTCTTATGGCTTCTCTATGCATCTCAGGGCTTGCGCTTTTTCCTATCCGAAGTGGAAGAAGTCCCGTCAGTGAGGCTGTTATGTTGGCTTCTATTTTTGTGGATATCTCCTTTTTTGCATCCTAGCTATGAGAGGTGTTCATAGTCTCTTCTCTTGTAAATATGGTAATGTTTATATTGCTTTGTTTTCCTATCTATGGGGTCTGTCCATAGTTTTGTTATCTTTGCGGTGCTCTCGGTTAGCTGGTCCATGTGGACTTGGTTTTGATTTTGGTTTTTTTTAGGTCTTTTTTGGTTGCTTTAGCCCGTTGTTTAGTGGCTCATTTATCATGGTGGGACAGGTTTTTGCTCCTTCTCGTGGTTGGTCTGCAATTGCCGGTGATTCAGGCCTTTCAAGTGGCTTGTTCTCTTCACGGTGGGGCTGTTTTGCTCCTACTTTGTGACAAAATTTTCGGTCTGGATTTTTATTTTGTTTTGCTTAGCTATCTAGTTTGTCTTAATGTATGTTTTCACCTTCCCCTTACGGCATGTGTAAGGGATTGTGTGTGTGCGTGCGTGTGTTGGTTTCGTGGGGCTGCTGCCCAAGGCTTCTTCTGGCCGGTTTAGTGGTCTCGGTTCTGTGGGCTTGGCTGCTTCTTGAGCTATTTTTGGTTTCCTAGCTTTATGGCTTCTCCTTTCTTCCTTATTCTGGGTTTATTGTTCGCAGCTTTTGTGTGTGCCTGTTGCTTTGTTTGCTGATGTGGGTTTTGAGCTTGGCAGGTCTTGTTAAGGTTTATGCCCCTGTTCTGGTCTTGTTTGGGCTTATGCTTAGGCGGTCTTGTAGCATAGGCCTCTAATCTGGTTTTATTGGTTTATGGTTTTCTAGCCCATTACCCTTATGGTGTTATGGTTTAGGCATCCTTTTTTTTGGTTTATTTTGTTGCTTCTATGTTTGGTTCCTGCTCAACCTAAAAGCCATTTTTGTTTGGTTATGGCTAAGCCTAAAGTTAGTTTTTGGTGCTGCTTTGGGTTTTGGTTTTGGGTTTCTTGTGGTTTGGGTTTGTATGGCCTGGGGTTATGCCCCTTGTAAACATATATTTTTTCTTTTCTTTTATATCACAGTTAATTACCTAAAAAAAATCTCCTCCTAGAGAGAACTAATAGAAAATCTATTACCATTAAGACACCATTTAACCCTATCCCGCTGAGATGCATTCGAGAGAAATTGGACCTCTCTTTACATCTCCAGAAGATCCATAGAGACCGCAGTGGGCCACTTCCAGTGGGTGCCCTCAACAATACTCTGAACTTTCGCATCCATACCCAACCTAGAGTCATACACAATCTGAGACCCCTTAGCCTCAATCACTTGGTGCTAGGGGTCGAGCCACAAGAACGTATCCTCCCCATTACCAATCTCATATTGGACAAAGCGCTTGACTAAAGGCCTAAGCTGTAGAATTTTCCTCCAGCACCAAGAGGCCGACTGAGGTATCTTAACAACCCAAAAGACTTACCCCAAAGAATATTGGATTTAATCCATATGCACCACATGGATACATCCCCTCCAGTTAAGAGGAACCAAATATGCTTAGCCACAGCAACTTTATTCCACATGACAAGGGATTTAATTCCCAGGCCACCTTCTTTCCTAGGGACACATACCTCTTCCCACGCAACTTTAACACTAGAAGACATCATCTCTGGACCACTCCACAAAAAGGCCCGAAGTAAACCTTCCACTTCGCGAAACACTTTCTTGGGGAGGATCAACAAGGATGACCAATAGACTTGCATGGAAAAAAGAATATAGCCAATCAATTGAACTATACCCATATAAAAAAGGAATTTGCTGGTCCAAACTTGAATCCGCCTTGCAATCTTATCAATCAAAGGCTTACAATACTTATAAGAGAGCTTAGTGGTTATAAGCGGAACCCCTAAATACCTAACAGGAGGGAACCCTCTCCAAAACCAAGAACACCCAAAATGTCCTGTTTTATAGCCTCGTCGACACCGGAAAAATATATGTCACTCTTGTGGGAGCTAGGGAAGAGGCCAGACAGTTTCTAGAAATCATCTAACGCTTTCCTAACAACACAAATGGAGTTCACATTAGCTTTAGAAAAGACCATAAGGTCATCAGCAAAAACAAAGGTGAACGATCTTGTCTTTCTCACATCACTAGTGGTAGTGGAAAGGCATCTCTTGCGTATGTTTCCCGAACAACGCAGACAGAACCTCCATTGCCATAACAAAAAGGTAAAGGGATAAGGGGTCCCCTTGTCAAAGACCTTTTCGGCCCTGAAAAACCCATGAAGCTCACCATTAATACTAATAGAAAAGCTAGGAGAGGTAACACACTCAGTGATCCAAGTAATCATTTGCTCCGAGAAACCCATACACCTGAGAACCACAACCATGAAATCCCACCGAACATTGTCGTAGGCTTTCTTAATATCTATTTTAAGCACACACCTAGGACCACGACCACACTTGTGGTAATCCCTAAGGAGTTCTTGGGATATAAAGATGTTATCCGTATCCTCCTATCTTTAACAAAAGCAAATTGAACTGGAGACATAATCTCAGCCAAAGAGCCCTTGATCCTATTAGCTATGATTTTAGATATACACTTGTAAATAGTGTTACAACAAGAAATAGGGTGATACTCCTTAATGGAAGAAGGGTTCGGGACTTTAGGGATAAGAGCAATAAGGGTAGTGTTGATCTCCCTCAAAATATGATCAGAAGCAAAGAAACTTTTAATCGCCTTGGTGACTTCCTGACCCACCACATCCCATGCGTCCTTGAAAAAGCCAGCCGAGAAACCATCAGGACCAGGGGCTTTATTGGCTTTAGGGACCACATCGTCAGCTTAATCTCATCATCAGTAACATCTCTCATCATACTAGTAACACTTTAGGGGGAAAGACGATTGTGAATAATACTACCCTAAAGATCCCTAACCCCAATCTGATCCACAGGAGAATCAGTGCCAAGAAGGCCTTGATAATAGCCAACAATATGCTCCATGATACTCTGTTTGTCAGTGCAAAGCACCCCATCCTCCCGAGTAACAGAGGAGATCTTAGACCTATTACGCTGGAAGTTAACAGATTTAAAAAAGAATTTAGAGTTCTGGTCCCTAGGTGAAGCCATTGAATCCTAGATTTCTGTTTCAAGAAACTTTCCTCAGCCATAGTGAGCTCAACAAAGGATTTGTAAGCATCTCTCTCCATATCATACAGAACTCTGTTCATGGGGTCCCTATCCAACCGAAGTTGGGGGTCCTCCAGGGTATTCCGTTGACTAACCACTCTATTAGATATGTCACTATATGACTCCTTATTCAGATGCTTCAGCTTAACTTTCAAAGATCTCAACTTTTGACACACGACGAACATGTCAGACCCAACAAAGCTCTCACTCCAACCCTCCTTAACCAAAGGAAGGAACTTGGAGCTCTTAGCCCAAAAGTCGAAATACTTGAAAGGCTTCCTAGACTTAGTTCTCTCAAAATTAAGTAAGATCTCAATCCTAGCATGATCCGAGATACCCGAAGAGCCGAAGAAGGCGCTAGACTAAGGCATTGAGATGACCCAAGCCTCATTAACAAGAGCACGGTCAATCTTAGACTTAATAAAGCTTTTCCCCTGTTGATTATTAGACTAGGTAAACTGGATCCCACCATACCTAAGATCATCTAACTCGGCTTCGTACAAATACTTATTAAAATAATCCATATGCGGAGGCAATTTACCACCCCCCCCCCCCCCCCCACACGCTCATGAGGATATCTGATGGCATTAAAATCACCCAAAACCCCAGAAGAACGCAATACCCCAGAAGCTCAAGAGGCTAAAGAAAGCTGGGTCTCAAGCCCCGCTTAGGAGCAAGAGATCGAACAACCCCAAGGGAAACCTCGGCTCGGAGACAGTAGGCCAGCACCTAAGCAACTCCACCATCGGCCCCATCTCTGCACCCTAACCTGCGTTGCCTAAACAGATGAGGAATCAAACCCCTCCCAACCATATAATAGCTTAAATAATAGAAACAACTGAGGAACAACAACACCGGATTAATCACCAATTAATCACGAATAAACACAATTATCCAAGGCATAACCTTAATCCAAATATACTCATGTTCTACAAAATCTGCCCCGTTGTTTCTATAATTGAACCACCAAACAGTGGCCCAAAAAACCCACGAGACCCACTTTTACTCTACTTGAGCTCAAACTACCGTGGGGGCTACCCACCTGGCACCCAAGCGGTGCAACCAGCACAAACCGCCTATTTCCCATGTTGTGAACAGATCAATCTGAGGGTTTTATGAAACCGTTGGATTCAATTGCCCCAAAAAATAACTGGGTTCTCCGGTGTGGGCCCACCAAAGTCTACCTGCAAACCACCTCTAGACAACCTATTGTGCAACAAAAAGACCCACATGGGGCCCACTAATACACGGGACCAGAGAGAATGCAACTGAAACTGAAGCAAAACCGCAGGTCCCACAAGCACACACCGTTGCCCATTGTTTATCAATACCACTGTTGCCCATTGTTAATCAATTCAGCGCACAACTCAACGTCTACACACTGCCCAAGCAAAATAGTTGGTACAGCATACTCCAGCCCACACGCACCAAGACGCGTGCAACTCCATCATCGTCTTGCTCCACGCAAACAAAGGAACGTGGTTCAAAATGAGCGCCATTTCGCCCCTGGTATTAAAAAACCACCCTGGTTTGCTCTGTGGTGTCACTACTTCTTGGACAGCACGTTCACTCTGCGCTGATGGCCCCACGCGCACCAAAGTGCGTGTATAAGCTGTCATCTTCTCCAGCAGATACCATACTTTGGCGCTAAACCAGATTTAAGCACCAAAACAAGAAAATCCATGGCCGAATCTGAAAATCCATGAGACTTCTAATAACCGCAAACACAACCGGCAAAACAAGAAACCCATTCTCAAGAAAATAGGATTCTTTGCACCGTAAACCATCTTCACAAAATAACAATATACCTAATATAGCAAAGCGTCTTCAACCTACGAAACTCATGTTCCAAAGAAGACCGCTCATAGCGGGTCTGTCAACATAAAACAGCATATAGAACTTTCCAACCATCAAGAGATTCAATCCGATTATGAGCTATAACCAAAGTGATGGACATCGAAAAACTAGACACACAACAAAACCATCATAGCAACTATCCATTAAAAGAACCCAGACCAATAATGCGAAATCAAAATGATAGCACACTTTAGGTTCTAAGGAAACTTCCAATAACTGATTTGATCGCAACCGAAGCACACCAAATGATAATCATGTCTCGCGAATTTTGAGAGAGCTGCAATGATTGAGAGAGCAAACCCTAACCATCGTCAACCAGCACAACCCAGTCGCCATGAATGACACCATGAGACCTTGGAACATATGAAACAACCCCGAAATACATATATCAAAGAAACGATGACAGCCGGTAGTTCCTTAGATTCACCCCACCATTGCCATGGGAGAGATCTAGAGGGGGGTTAGGTAAGTAACTTTTTTCTTCTTTTTCTTGCTGCTGTTCACCTTCCTCAAGCTTGGGACAGGGGGAGGATTGTACTTGGTCTTAATCCATATCATCCAGAGGAGTAAGTGGCTCGGTTTCAATCCCTTAGCCCACTACCTTGACTTGTTCTGAAAACTTTCATGATTGACTCCCAGTTAGAAGAGAAAGAATGGGGGGGCTTCCCCCATTGCCCCTGGCTTGAGAGGGGCATGTTAAGTAACTGGGGCAGCAGGAGTTGCCACCTAGGCACTTTCAGCCCTAGGAATTACTTCACATGGAATCAAATTAGAAGCCACGGGAACATCCTCCACTACTTCCATTTCCAGAGTTTCAACTACTACTTCCTTACCCTTTCAGACCCGAGTCCACTCCAGCTGGCTCTCAATAGGCTTATGGAATTTGCACTTCTTGAGCTCATGCCCAAAAGCTCTACAATGTTCGCACACCGCCGGCAAACCTTGATATTCCACTCCTACAAGGATAGTTTCACCCTCACATTTAACTGTAACTGAATGCTGTAAGGGCTTTGCTGCGTCAACTTCAATACACACCCGAGCATAGGAGATCCTTTGCTTGGAATCAGTAGCCCTATCTAAGAATAAAGGAACTCCGACCACAATAGCAATGCGGCTCAAGCACTGCGAGTTCCAAAATTCCAGGGAAAGATCATGCAACTTAACCCACACTAGGATTTTGGAGATGGCTTCCTTATGAAATTTCAACATTTTCTTCCACCTTTGCAGAATAAAAAGTTTACCTGAAAAGTGCCAGGGGCCACGGTCCATGATGTTGTTCATAGCATCCACACTCTTGAACTTAAAAATAAAGAAGCCTCGATCATTGCCATAGACATCCAAAAGACCATCTTGTTCCCAGAGGGTCCGTGCAGTTGCACGCACAAGGCCAAATGCTAAGGGAGAGTCGAGGAAATACCCCACTAAACAGTCCTCCCACGGTTTGTTGTCAACAAGCTCAAGAGCAATCTCTTCCAAGTTTGGTTAAGACTGGTTAGACACCACAAACTCCAAAGTCACTGCTGAACTTTGGTTGGTAAGAAGAGAAGCCCAAGACTTCGGCTTGGGCATATCATCAAACACTTTGCGTGCGTTGTCCATGCCCTCACCTGCAGCACTAACTCCATATGCGGCCTTTCCCGAACGGTCAGCACTGTTGGCCACGACTAAGGCCCACGACTGTTGGGAACCAGTAGAGCGAGGACCCATGCCATAACGACCCCCAAATCTGGCTCCTCCCCTCTCGCAGATACCAAATCGACGTCCACCCCTGCCTCTCATAGGAGCTAGAAATTTCTTACCAGTGGGGTCTTCAACAGGGTTGCCTCTTTCATCAGAAACCCAACCGTGTTGAAGGTGAGCAGCTTCCACTGCCGGGGTGAGCACCGACTTACCGCCGACCCCTTCACTCGTACGACCCTCACGCTGAGCGATCACTTCCGTAATACGTTCAATCTTGTCCTCTGCTAAGCTCTTCTCGACTTGAGCCATTCTGAGCAGAAGGTTGTCTTGATCAATATCCTCTTCAACTTCGACTGTCTCAATGTCAGTCTCCACTGTTTGCAGACTTCGTATCCCCCTCTTGACAGGGCTCACTCCTTTCAACCGCGCGAGACGAGCAACCACGACTTCAACCATCTCAGCGTTAACGGCCTGATAACCACCCCGAGCAGTTTGAACCCCATTCTCAATTATCTCCTCATTTTGAGCCTCTTGGAAAATTTTGCTTAATTTCGTTGGACTACGCTTTCCACTTGGAGAACCAGGCGCGAAACTAGGAGCGGTGTCAGTACACGAATTTTCAATCGGGTTAGAAACCCTAACATTTGGAGTTTCATTCACGGCAGCAACATTCCTATCAGGGGAAAAAACCCTAGGCGGATCAAATTTAGTAATCTCCATATTCAGAGAAGAACGATGAATAGAAGAGGAAATCATAGGATGCGCACAAATCGCACCCAAGATCGCATCATGGGTGGCACACAGTAAACCCGCGCATCATTTTACCCTTTTTTTTCCTTCCCATTTTACCCTTACTTCATATATCTCTCTCTCTCTCTCTCACACACACACACACACAACGAAACCCACCACCACCACCACCACCTGCCACCCACCACCGTGAACTCCACCATAAACCACCACCACCACTAGAAATCGGCACTCACTGTAAACTCCAATTCGAGAGGTTTGTAATTAATGTGTAAACGAAACAATGAAAACCCATGAAAAAAATACTATAACCAATCAGTTTGGATATTTCATTAAACAAGTTTCAAGCTCAGGACCTTTCTTAGATTTCACAATACTGAAGAAGAAGAAGAAGAAAAAACTAAAAAGATTAAAACTAATAGAACACCGCCACAAGAGGACCCGCCGACGAAGAGAAAATGCTTGTGCACACCATGGCTTGATCTAGGTCTAGATCTAGATCTTTTCCATCAGTATTCCTTCTCTGGCTATCATTGCCATCTCATCTGCTTTATTACAATCTTCGGCACCCATCAACCTCGCCTTCATCAAGTCACGCCTTCGATTCCAAAGTCACTGCCGCTAGAGTTGCCGTCGCGCCTCTTACCTCGCCGTCACCACCAACTTTGCCTTCGCCGCCATCGATCGTCGATGCTAGGGTCCACAAATGTGTTAAGGAACCATTCCACAGTTCGATGTAAATATGAAAAATCCCTTATCATTTACAAGATAGGTCGGATGAGGTCAAATGGCCACGGTTAAGGCAGTCACTGTTGATACAAATTGAGTGGTTATTTGGGATTCGAATGTAGGTGAAGCAGGAGGAGGACAGTGAATAATACTTAAACGAATGTCCTTGGGACTAATCCAGTATAATTAGATTTTGATAAAGGAGATGTTAATCATTGGGTAGTCGAACTAGATCATTTTCCTGAAGTTACGTCGGCCTAATGTACTTCAATTCAAGCATATAAGTTTACTTTTCTTGTAAAGATTTCAAGAGTGTACAAAAGAATTCACAAAATCACTGCAACAGATTGTGGTTTTAGAATTGAGAGAAAATGAATGATGGCAAAAGATCTTATCAATGTCGAATGTTCAAAACGAGTAATTAACAAAGAATTGATATCAAGTTCTAGAGAAGAAGAGTTAGTTCAAGGATGATGGCTTGAATCAGAGGAGAATCAAATATGAATACCGGTCATTATCGAGGCATGAAAACCTGAGGACAATGGTATTTTCTAGAATTGAATTTCTGATAGGATTATCAACAAGACTTAGGTGCATAAGGGTTACCGACGAACGACACTTGACGTTACCGTTGAGGACTGAAAATATAAGAAGAAAGGATACAGAAAGTACTTCAACCAAGTATAAAAGTTGATAAAAGGGTTTGGGGTAAATACGAAAAGAACTTATAAGGATGAAGTTATGGGGTTCTAATGGTGTCTCTCAATGTGATATCTAAAACTTTTCATAGTGCGTACTCCTGTCTACCCCACTTAAAATAAAATAACTTGTTGCATGAATCTCCGATCTTCGATCTTGATGCTCTTACTCATCCTTTGCATGTAGATTCCCTATTACTTTTGATTCTAGTAACGTCCTAACACGACTCGCTATAAAACTTAGACGCAGCAAATTTTAGTTCTTATATTATATAAATGATAATTATAATTAATACAGTGCACCCTACAGAGTTTCTACGCAACAGAACGCATGATTTTTCACCATTCAAGGCTTGAAGGTTCACTAAAGCTAAGCTCTAATACCAACTGCGAGGCCCCATCATCCGGGCACGTCGAGACATACATAAGTACAAATAAGAAAAATATTCTAACCATTCATTTATATATACATATCATAAATATTATATCATTAAGAGTTCTAAACAATTCATAAGCACATAACGATTACAATTTTCCTATAAAATTTTTTAAAAAAAATTAACTACCCAAAAAAAATTTAACAAAAATTATAATACGCCCGTGGAAACTAAACAAAAAGAACAAAAGATAAAAATTCAATTCTTCAGCTAGCATTGTCGGGGTCCGCTGGCTCTTGCCATTCACTCTGTTCTTCAATTTCGTATTCTTCTTCGGGGGCGACTTTCTCAAGGAACTCATTACACTCAACTGTGGCACGGATGCCATAAGCCAAAGCCTAGAAGAAAATTTTCTAAACCTTCTAATAAACTCACTACAAAATATCCTACAATACATATCGCATAACACCCAATACAATTTAAGGTCATGGAGATAGACAAATTTAACATTTACGACAGGGTAAGCATGCCCATAAATAACTGTGCTAGTGCGTGATGCAAATGGTTGCAATGTAGATGCCCAACCCGATTATAAATTAACCAATCGAATTTTGAGTGACACCATTACGTTCTCGTGCGTTAGGCTCCCGTACACTAACGTTCCCAATCACGACGGCATATAGTGGACATTCGGCTCAAGACGTGGCACGGCTCAGGACATAACACGGCTTAGGACGTATATGACCCAAAGTCGATCATACCCAACATGATAATAAGAATGGCACCATTATGTTCTCGTACGTTAGGCTCCCGTACATCAGCGTTCTCGATCACAGCGATGTATAGCGACTATTCAGCTCAAGACGTGATACGGCTCAGAACGTAACACTGCTCAGGACGTACATGGCCCTAAGGTAACATATCCAATATAATAACTCGAACGGTACCACTACGTTTTTTTTATGACAGAGGAACCACCTCAAGGCAAGGCCCTTTGGACCCACCCCTAAGGCATAAACCTCCGGATACTTGCAATCACTCACAAATCACAGGTATCGATTAAGTCAGAATGATTCCAGCGGGAGTCGAACACAAGACCTCTGAGTTTACAACTGGTCCCAGTGATGACCTTAAACCACTAGGCTACCCTGGCGGGTTGGTACCACTACGTTCCCGTATGTTAGGTTCCCGTATGTCAACGTTCCCAATCACAGCGGCGTTTAGCGACTGTTCGGCTCAAGACGTGATACATCTCAGGACATAACACGGCTCAGGACGTACATGACCCAAAGTTAACATATCCAATATAATAATCCGAATGGTATCACTATGTTCCCGTACGTTCGGTTCACATACGTCAACGTTCCTGATCACAACGACGTTTAGTAGTTATTCGGCTCAAGACGTGATACGGCTCATGACGTAACACCGCTCAGGACGTATATGATCCATTGTCAACACCACTTCTATAATATAACCATAGCTCAAGGAGTGACGAAAACTAAATTCCCACAAATAAGACCAAGGTACGAAATAACTAAAAACTAATGTACATGATGTAACCCACAAGATGCCCCAAGTGCAATGCAATGATGCTTATGGTACAACAACTCGTATTTTGAAGCACAACTCAACAATAGCATGGTATGAAGCTAAACATGGCATGATGCACAAACCAACATAGCGTAAAGTACAAGTCTTTAAAGCATAAGTTACAACTCATTAAAGTATAGAGTACAAGTATACGAAGCATAAACTATAATTTATGTGACATGGATCCAACCTATCGGCATGGTTCCTAATCATCAATTTGTTAATTTCATACATCAATCACTCACATAATTCATTAAAAATTCATATTTTCAAATTCCACAATGTGACACGTTACTCAGCAAAATTTGGGTAATTGTTCAAGCACCAATTTTAAAGTTACAATAGTGTTCTGAAGTATCTAGACATGGATTTAATTTCTGATTTTTGAACACCAATTAGATAAAATTATTTGCTACAACTTTCATGTTTAACACTAAGGTTAGATCCAATAGCAAAAAGGTTATTTATTTTATTTAAGTAAAAACAGTTCGGCACTTTACAGAGAAAAGTGCAGAATTTGGGCCTCTATTGGCCTCGATTTTGGGGCATCAATTCAAAGGCTATAGGTTTGAGTTTTGGTGAGGTTTTAGTTTAAGGTGTTCCTTACAAGTTTCATGTTTTGTGCTAGGACAAGTTGTTTGGAACAAATAGGTGTTTTTGGCCAATTTATAAAGTGGGTTTTGTCAGCCTAAAATGGGTCTGCAGAATAGATTTTTAACAAAGAATGTTCAAAACCTTTGGCGTATCATCCGAGGGTATTTTGGACTGATTTTTTCTCAGTATTTAGTTTAATATGTTAGTTACATTTTTCATGTTTACTACTTTTGGATGCGGCTACTAAAAATTTAGGGTTTTGATCTCACAAAAATGTGTAACAGAGCGTTTTGTCAGTCACTTAATCACAACAGTGACTTTGGAAAGAGTTTTGACCTATCAAGACTTCATATTCTTGGATCATTTTTTGTGGACAATAAGATAAACATGTCCTCTACAAGTTTTATGTTTTGACCCAAGCTCGGTTCTCACTCTAACTTCAAATTTTTAGATCTGTATGTAAGGACATGCTTTTTAGATATAATAATAGCATCGGTAGTATAACTATAGTGTAGTCGCCTACATCGTCACAATCACTCAACACAAGATAATAATAATAATAATAAATAAATAAATAAAATAATAAATAATATAATAAAATTTTAATAACAATTAATTATGTGACTACAACACAAACTCACCCAAACTCCAACACAAGTTTTAGTATACATACATACTTAAGAGAATCTCTACAACAAATACAATAAAATATTCAA
>JAOTRH010120934.1:0-14790 GCA_034768845.1 Heliamphora exappendiculata
GTAAATTCACAATCTTTAAATCATCAAATGTCCAGGCTTTTAATTGATCTCAATGTCTAATTTAGTTAGGAGATCTCAACATTTAGTAAGCTAGTTAAACCATGGGTTTAATCACACTCATAAATTAGTTTCATCAAACCTTTGCATAAACGTTTAACATTCATTCGTTTTGGATTGAAACTAACCCATTGAACAACATTATAAAATTGAGTCTGTGACCCGAATCTTAAAACTTAAGTCATTATCGAATCCTACACCCACAATACGATAATTTTATATGCCCAAAATGATTTTACGTGATTCAATCTATACATTAAGTTCGAAGACTTATGCCAACCTTCCCAAATTAATCATTCCAACTATCAATTTGGTTCACATTTCACAAATTTTCAATTTAAAAGATTCAAACAACTATTCCAACCCCATTCTAATCCCCTTATCGATTTGTTACTAATTCCTTCATCGATTCATGAATTCAAACCCAAGCATCCCACGATTAATTTAAGTTTAGTGAGTGAAACACTAACTTAATCACAACATCCCATGCTAAGGCTTCATTAAACCCTCGATTATCTCTTAATTCATCCAATGATTTAACCCTCATAATTTTAGGTTATTCAATTTACACACTTTGATAGTTCATTTTTAAATTATGGAGCTCGAATTTTGGAAAAAACAAATCAACACAATTCATAGCAAGACACTAAAATTAGTCAAAATCCGACCTTAAAGAGCTTTAACACCTTGCAGTTCCACCCAATTCCCTTCCCAGGGTTTCGACCACTTTGAGGATTCTTCTCCTTTATGTCTCCTATTACTCCCTCTTGCTACATTTATGTAATTCCTCCCTTGGCGGCTTCTAGTTTCACATCTAAACCCTTATGTAAGGAGAGAAACAGAATTAATCATGTTTTCACGAGAAACGAAAAAAAAAGCACAAATAAGAAGAAGAGGAAATGACCAGCAATGGCGACAGTAAGATCTCTGCGGTAGCTTTCAATTTCTAATTTCTTTCCTCTTGAATCCTCTTAGTACTCCCTTCTTATCCATTTTCATGGAAGAATAAAGAATCAAAAATAAAAAAAAGAGGCAGAAAGCTTCGACGGATGAAGGAGCTGTGAAGAGGAAGAAGAAACAGCGGCAGTGCTCAACAGAGAGGTTTCGGCCACCACCGCTGCGAGCTTCGCTGCTCATCATCTGTCATCCCGCCGACTTACCCCATGACGGCGCCGAGCTATCATCTTGCCACCAGTGTTTTCCCCAGCATGTCTTCCCTCTCTCTTGCTCGTTTGCTCACTCGTTCTTACTCCAAAGAGCAGAGCAACAGAAAATCAAAAGAAAGAAAAATTAAATGGAGAAGATGAGAACTGATCATGCACTTGTGAGAAAAAAAGAAAGAAGAAGAAATCGGGAGATGTTTGCCGAAGAATCTAGAGAGGTCTGGGTTTCTTTAGGGCCTTGTTTGTTTTATTCTTATTGCTCTTGAATTTCTTTCTAGAATTCTAGATTATTCTATTCTCATGTTATACCCAAATGCATGTAAATAGAAGTATATATATATATATATATTCCCAAATATGTGAATTCCATCTCCAATTAGTTTGAATTGAATTTAAATCACATTAAAATTACCAAATTAGTATCTCGGGTTCTTACACGTGCCAACCACATACAACATACACAATTTATCGGAAAAAAATTATTTCCATTAATTTAATTACATTGGAAATAATTATCCGAAATAAAAACGTGCCGGGTCACTACAAAGAGAATTCTTAAGAATTCTTTAAAGCTCTCTTTCTCTCCCCGAAGTCTTGTCTCGTGGAAGATCATCAAGCTTTGAAATTACGTGTCGATTCGTCTACGAGTTCTCAAATTAAGCATGCTCTAGTGATCAAACTTCATAGAGATCATGCTTTTCGTCTCTTCGTTTTGAAGAGATAAATTCAAGTTTGTTCGAAATCAATCTATCCAAAGTCCTCGGCAGACTCTTTTAGCCATCTTCTTTACTTGAAGATTTAAAAAAAGTTCAACAAATAGTTCAATTCTACAATAAACTATGTTGCCGTCAGATTGTAACTGGTCAGGATATAAAATCAGAGGTTCACTATTATATTTGGTATTAAATTACAGAGGATTGTACCCTTTATTTAAATCAATAAAATATTAGTTCGTGCAATCTTTTTTCGTGTTCTTTATTGCGTGCTCGAAATTTGTGTGTTACACTAAGTTTGTTCTTCACGAAACTTGCCTCCATAAAATTTTAACATTTTGTGTCACGCCCCAAACTCTGGGTCACGTGAAACACCCAACAACAACTTTACGTAACACTTAATCATGCATTATACTCACAAAATAAAGCATACACGCATTTAAGTATATCCCTCTCAGGCTTACAACACACTGTTCCAACACTGCTAACATGTAATCATACATAGTTCAAAAGAAACAAAATGAAGATTACAATTTTTTTGCCCCTCCGGCGCCTCTGAATCAACCTGCATGACTGGTACCTGAAAAACATTTCAAATCCCACACCATGAGCCAAAGTTCAGCAGAAACCAGACAAGTGTGCATTATATGCTAAACATGCTAGCAGATGTAATATGTATGTAACGACTCCCTCGAGCCTCAAAATAAGTTCGAAAGCAATTTTATATCACGACTCACAAGTGCCAGGAAAATAGTTTGAAAACGGTTTTGTATACATATGCAACATAGGTATACATATCTATATCGACTCTCACAAGCCTCAATATCAGTCCTAACTGTGCTACAATGCTTCACATGCAAAGATTGACTCCTACGAGCCTCGACTCTCACAAGCCCACATGCAACACAGTTATATACATCGACCCACACGAGCTTCTAAGATAATGGTATATGTATGCAACACAGGTATACATATCTATATCGACTCTCACAAGCCTCAATATCAGTCCTAACATAAGGATTTCCTCAGATTTTCACCGAAGGATCACTGCCCCAATAACTACACGGTTAATCAAAGTTAACCCATGCAACACATGCAACTCACACGATACATGCCACCCACATAATACACTACGGGCGACACACGCACCACATACCTCTTCATGACCACTTTTTCGTCATTTAAATACTCACACCTAAATGCATCGTTAGGACCACTTTTTTGTCCCTCCAATTTCTACGCACACACACATGCATTGCTAACTAGAGTTAACGTATATCGAACCCCTTTTTCGTCCATGCTAACTAGAGCTAACATTCATCGAACCACTTTTTTGTCCACATACCACTTTTTCGTTGAAAACACATCGGACCACTTTTTCATTTACAGGACATCGAACCACGTTTTCGTCCGTCCCTATAACCATACACACACACATGTTACTAAAACCAGAGTTTTAGATACTGTAAGACCACATATCCGTCCTGCAACATGCATAATTAAAACTAGAGTTTTAAGTACCCAAAATCACGTAAAACACTAGGTTTCACACAACGACGCCACATATCCTGCCACGACATCACATACCACACAACCTAACATCACATGCAACACAACCCGACATCAGATGCCACACAATTTTTCATCCACTCACATGGATGACCTATCACGCCCCAAACTCTAGGTCACGTGATACACCCACAAGCAACCGAATATAATACATAACCCGAGAATACACTCTCAAAATAAACCATGCATGCATTGTATATAATCGCCAAACGGCTTACATTACACAACCACAATGCCAAAAAACATCTTACAGCCTACATGTTCAAAACGAACAAAAGGTGGACTACATGTCTTCCGCCCCTCTAGCAACCCCAGATCAACCTACGTGATCGGTACTTGAAAAATATTTCAAATCCCACATCGTGAGCCAAAGCTCAGCAAAAACTTGACAAAGCATGCAATATAAGCTAAACATGCTTGGAAAATGAGGTGCAGTTTTTTGACTCTCTTTCAAGCCTTAAAATAGTTTTAAACAGTTTAGATGACGACTTATCAAAGCCAGAAAATAGTTTGATAATACGACTCGCACGAGTCCCAAAGATAACAGTTATATATATGTAACACATGAATATATATCCAAATCGACTTTCACAAGCCCCGGCAAGCTAACTCATGCAATCCATGCACTACACCTAATGCACAATGAGCAACACACCAAATACATATCTCTTTAGGACCTCGTTTTTGTCCTTCAAATTCACACACACACGCCTTTAGGATCACATTTCCATCCATCAGACTCACGCACACCTGCATCGTCAGGACAACATTTCCATCCTTCAGATACTCGCACATAACTGCATCGTTAGGATCATGTTTCCATCCTTCTGATACCTACACACGCACGCATGCATTGTTAACAAGGGTTAACATATATCGGACCATGTTTTCGTCCTTCGTTAGCCAGGGCTAAGATATATTGGGCCACGTTTCCACCCATCGCCAGCCAGAGCTAATGTGCATAACAATATCACGTAAGACTACATTTTCATCTTATATTTCCATAATCGCATAAGACCACATTTTCGTCTTATATTTCCAAAAACCATATAAGCTCTCATTTCTGTCTTATACCATGCGTAAATAAAATGAGAATTATAAATGCATAAAGAAACATAATAACTTCACATCATGACGCCACCCGTCGCATAATCGACATCCAATCACATGGACAACCAATAATCGACAAAACCACTCCTAACTCAAAGGCCAACACTCAACCCATAAGCCCCAGTTTTCACAAACCAACACCTTTTCCCAAAAAGGACCACGGGCCCGAACACACCCAACACGGCCATCACAAACCCACGATGCCCACTCGTGCCCAACACAAACCCAACGGCGAACCACGCACCTAACCGTGCACCACACCCACATCTAACCATACACGCCACTCCCAAGGACGGCATCTAAACAAACATCTGAGGAAACAACCCGACCCACGAAGCCACAACACAATCAACCAAAACTCAAAAAGAATCCAACAGTATTTCAGTTGACTAATCCCATAATTAATCAACTAAATACCATAGGAAACAAATTGGAAACCTAAAACCCAACCACCAAACCACAAACAACCAGCCCAGGACATCAGTCGACTGAACCCTAACCCTTAGTCGACTGAAAACACAATAGAACACCCAAAAACCCAAAATAGAAGCAAGTCAGTCGACTGACCTCCCGGTCCAGTCAACTGCATCCCAAGAACTAAGATCCAATTGACTGATCATCAAGATCCAGTCGACTAACCTCCCTTAGAAACTATTTTTAAGCCACGGTTCTTGCCTCAAAAACCTTGAATCGAAGTCTCCAAACTCCCATCCAACACCCTTGGTCGAATACACAAACACTCAGACCTAACACCAAGACCTCAAAAGAAACACCCAAAACACGATTTCATACACCGAAATCGATAAAAAATGGTTCTTAACCAAAAAACCTAACTTTTTAACAAAATCAGATCTCATGCATTTTAATCGATACAAACATGCACGATTACACATAGCACCCTTATAAGACATGAGAGTCTAGGATTCTACCTCGGTGAGTTAAAAACTCGACGCCTCGAACCATGTACAAAATTGAGCTTCGCCAGAATGAAATTTCGTCTAGATGGATGCGTAGACCACGATGCCAATAGCAAGAATCAGCAGTTGGATTGTCAAAAATTGAGCCTCGGGCCCCCAAGAAGTTGGAGAGAAAGCAAAGAGAAAATGAAAAAAACTTAGTGGAGAACTTTTGAAAATAACTTTTGAAAATATCTAACTCCAGATATTTATAGGCCTCTATAATATTTTTTTTTTTAATTTTTAAAATTTTCACCGCAACACCCCACGACCTCGGGAACCAACCCCGCATGCTTATTTAACCCCAATCATGCATCTAATAAGCATATAAACATGTAAAACTGAAAATGGTAAACACGCGTCGAAAAATGCCAAAAAAAAAATAGGTCAGAGTCTCACAACTCTACCCCCCTTAAAGGAATTTTTCCTCAAAAATTCAGCATCAGGTCAAAAGAAACAATCCCGTCGATTCCAATCGACACAGGTACACGAGATGGTTAGCCAAATTGTTCCTAGAATATTGTCAAACAAGGTCAGGCATCCTAAATAATGGCTAACTATCTCAAAGATATAGGATCTATAACTCTCCCAACCTCATAACCTCACCAACTGCCGCCTCAACATAGCACATCACCCACAGAGTCTATCACCAACTCCCAAATAGATGCAACAAAGAAATGAAATACTCTAACGTTGGTAAGAGCACTAACTCAAAATCTGTACACTCAGAAAGCACCTCTGCTCACTGCAGGCATAACTGCATCAACATGTACAATCGGTGCCCTCAAAGAACTGGGAGCTATGAGAGAATATGCTTTGGGTAATGTTGCTCTGGCTTATCCGCCATAACCCAACACTATTGGTTGTCGTACCGACTGAACTGAAGTCCCCCTACCTATCACTCGGGAGGTCTGAACTACTGGAGGCTGCTGTCGATCCAGCACAAATAAACCCTATGGTGTGCCCATGGTACTCGGCGAATCTTCTCTCTAGGGACAAGTCTGGTGAATATGTCTCGTCTGACCACACCCATAGAAAACTAGCGGTTCCCTTTCCTGCGACTGCACTGGTGCCAAACTCTGGGACCGCTTTGACTAAAAGCAATTCGCCGCACGATGCCCAAGTTGCCTGCATCGATAACAAATCAACTCCATCTGCTCTGGCTTTCCCGTTGAGACTATGAGAGGCGTGGATTCAGAAGCCTATGGTTGATACGACCCACGGGAAATGAACTCGGACCAGATGTCTATTGACGCTTATCATTGCGTCCCTGAGACTGTGCACGTCCCTTGTCTTGCTAATCCCTACTATCTCTGTCTCTGCGCGTCTCTTTCAGAGTGTCTTCCTCCTTCATGGTGGTCATCACTAACTCCATAAAAACATGCATTCTAAATGTTGTCACTCGATCTTTGATAGCGGGCCTCAAACCCCTCTCGAACCTCTTTGTACAAAACTCATTAGTGGGCACAACCTCTTATGAAAACTGGGATAAGCTAGTAAACTCAGCCTCATACTCAACTACTGTCATCATCCTCTGAGTCAGGAAAAGGAAGTCCTCTCTGTAACGATCCCTCAAAGTTCTAGGAAAATATTTCTCCAGAAACACCTTTGTGAACGCCTCCCAAGTTCCTCTAACTGTAGTCCTGGCAAACTTGCACCACATGTGAGCACTCCCCCTCAGCTGGAAGGGCAGCAAAAGTAACTCTCAGTTCATCTTCCTCAATCTGAAGCACATGCAACATCTTGGTGACCAGCTCTGGCCATTCAATTGCTACCGTGGGGTTTGGATCCTCAAAAAAGGTAGGAGGGTCTAGACTGAAGACTATTATATGGGACTGTAGACTGAAGACTTCACACTGAGTGCATAAGGAGTAAGAGCTTATGATAATACATAAAGGAATGTATTTGGATTGGTAACCTTTGCTATAACAATCAGGCTGTTAGAGAATGAGATTGAATTCCATGTTCTTGATGTTCTAGCCTCATTTAAACTACTTCCAGGGAGGCCTTGGTTGCATGATCTTTCCATGAGGGTTATTCCATCTACTTTGAATTAGAAAGACAAGCTTATAAAGGAGAGATACTCTCACCATTCTTTGAGAAATTGACATTACGTCCCTTATTAATGATAGTACTCCGCTTTTAGAGATACAACATGACGAAGAAGACCTATTTCTTAGTAGGTTTGATTTTGATGAGACCAAAGCCATCCAAGTTCTGATGAATGAAGAAGACAACAATGTAAATCTAAAGGCGGTGGCGATAATGAAGGGAATTTCTTTCTTCCTAAGGATGGGACTTGGAAAGAACCTATACAGAATAACATTACTCATCCATGTCTGCCACAATCGATAAGCATTTTGGATCATGTATAAACCATAATTGGAAGAATTGGTAGTGCAAGGAAACAGGAAGAAGGAAGTGACCAAAAGGAAGATTGATAAATATGGGCTAACCTTAAATGGATGCTTCATTAAGGAAGGAGAGGATTTCCTCTATTGTGGATTCCTAGACCCTTTGATCAAGGAAGAGACTAATCAGAAGCTCTTGGGGCTAGAAATCTTCTTCAACCACCAGTTGTTTGACAGTGAAGAAGAGCAAAAAATATGGCAAGTAGGATTAATCGAGAAGGCAAAAGCAGACTGGGCAGACTGTATGGAGCAAAATGATCTAGGTTTTCTTAGATGAAAGCATGATTGAAATGCATATAGGTAGTGAATACGACACTATGATGTTGATAAGCATTGATGTGCCTACGGAATACACAAGACTTATTATGGATGCTATTGATAAAGTTCAAGAAATTTGGTTCTTTGAGTTTGATCCCATGTGTAATGTAAGTAGTAAGTTGGGATCTGAGTCCATAAGTCTATCGTGTGTGAGTCTGTAAGCAAGATCCCAGGTTCTTTTTTTTTTGCACTTTGAATTTGAGTCCCAAGTTGTAACCCATTTTGATGTTAATTGAAATGAATAAGAATTTTCTTTACTTTGTTGTGCCTGAAATATATTGCATAGATTTCAAAAATTTTAATGAATTTGCGGGGGATATTCCCCAAGAATTAAACTCTTTAATTGAAAGAGAAGAAAAAATGAGAGTTAAACCTGTAATGAAAGAAACTATTTTTGTAAATCTAAATAACAAAAACAGATGGTTCAAATTGTTTCGACACTATCTTCGAATGGACATGAGCAATTAACCATTTTATTAAAAGAGTTTAAAGATGTTTTTGCATGATCTTACGAAAACATGCCTAGAATCGATCTTGACATTGTGCAACATCAAATACCCCTATACGTGGACGTCAAACCTATCAAATAGAAACTCAGAAGAATAAGGGCAGATTCGGCTTTTAAGATCAAAGAAGAAGTGATTCAACAGATCAACGCAGGATTCCTTGCGGTCACCGAGTCTCCAAAGTGGATAGCCATCATAGTGCCAGTACCAAAGAAGGATGGGAGAATTCGTGTTTATGTTTACTTTCGAGACCTAACTAAGGCTAGTCCCAAGGATGACTTCCATTTTCCCCATATAGACGTCCTCGAAGATAGCACTACTAAAAACACGCTCTTATCCTTCATGGACGATTTCTTAGGATGTAACCAAATCTTGATGGCACTTGTAGATGGAGAAAAGACTACCTTTACAACCCCGCTGAGGAACGTACTGCTATAGGGTTATACCCTTTGGATTGAAAAATATAAGAGTGACATCTCAAAGAGCGGAAACCCCTACTACATGATATGGTACACAAGGTGGTAGAGGTCTACATAAAATAACATGATAGTGAAGTTTAAAACCAGGTAAAGACACCCTTTGGCTTTAAGGAAGTTCTTCAAATGAATTACGAAATACAAGATGCACTTAAACCCACAGAAGTGTACCTTCGGAGTGACTGCTGGAAAGATGCTTGGGTTTGTGATCACGCAACGAGGTTTGGAAGTTGATCCCTAAAAAACAAGGCCATCCTGGAGATGTCTTCTCATAGGACTGAGAATTAAGTAAGGAGTTTCCTGGAAAAGATTTAGTTTATCAGTCAGTTCATAGCCAAGTTGATGTTAACCTGCGAACCTCTTTTCCAACTATTAAAGAAGGGAACGTAGTTTTAATGGGACCAACAATGTCAATAAGCCTTTGATACTGTACGACGATACCTACAAAACCTTCCAGTACTATCCCCATCAATACCCAAAAATCCATGGATCATGTATCAGTTGAGATTCAACAATGGACTATATGCTTACACAAGAAGATAACAGATTGCGAACTTCTATATACGCCTTTGGAAAAGACCTATTGGGTGTTGGTTTGAGTATCCAAGAAGTTACAACACTACATGATTGCATGTCATGTTATCTTAATTTTGAGGATGGATCCACTCAAGCACCTGTTTCAAAAATCGGCATTAATAGGAAAACTGGTCCGATAGCTATTAATGTCGATAAAGTTAGACTTATAGTATGTAATAAGGAAATAGTAAAAAGAAAGAGTTGTTGTAGAGTTTTTGACTGAACATCCGATTGAGGGAGAAGAGAACCCAGAGTTTGAATTCTCGGATAAACAAGTGCTGAAGATAAGAGAAGAATTTGTGGACTTTTTAATTTAAATGAGCTTTGAACCAATATGGCTATAGGATTGGAATTCTTCTCGTCACCCTTAACGACTCCCATATTCCATTTGCCTATAAGTTAAGTTTTGAGGTTATAAACAATCAGCTAGAGTATAAAGCGTGTTTAGCCAGATTGGAAGCAGCCTTAGAGCTAAGGGTAAGAAAGTTGGAGGTAATTGAAGACTCAGCATTGGTAGTATATTAAGCAAATGGAGAATGGAATGTCAAAGAAGAGAGATTAATGCTATTCCACCAAGAACTCGAGAGAATGATCCCATGCTTTAAAAAAATGACTTTCATTTATGTGTTGAGACTGTAATACAATTTTTTCGACACCCTGGCTACTTTAGCTTCGATGATATATATATACCACATGGAATAAGAACGAGATCTTTAGAGATCCAACAACAAAATGAACCTACAGTTAATAGCATCACTGCAATTCAAGAGATCAATAATGGATTACCATGGTTTCATAACATTTGGAACTTCATCGAAAAGGAAGAATATCTGAGTCAGGTTAACAAGAAAGATCGAAGAGCCATAATGAAACTAGCCGCATAGTTCATAATCTATGATGGAAGATTATATAAGAGGAGATACATTAGGGTAAACAAGATTTATGTCAACACGGTGGAAGGGCAGGAACTAGTTAATGAAGTACACAGATGAGTCTACGGACTTCACATAAATGGGTTGATGTTAGTCAAGAAAATTATGTGCCAAGGATACTTTTGGATGACGACGAAAATCAATTGCTACCAGTTCGTATGGAGGTGTCAGAAGTGCTAAGTCCATGCTAATATCATGCACGTGCCATCGTCCCAACTCTATAGCATGATTTTACCATGGTCGTTCTCAGTCGGGGTATTGATGTGATAGGAAAGATTACGCCTAAGGTATCAAACATACATGAGTTTATTCTCGTGGCTATTGACTACTTCACAAAGTGGGTCGAGGCTTCTTTATACTATATTCTAAAAGCTTTTCATGTAGTCAAGTTCATCAAAACTAATCTCATCTGTCGATACAGGGTCTCACACGAGATCGTTTCCAATAACAGTTCCCACTTCCAAGGGAAAGTTTTAGACCTCCTAGAAGAGTACCAGATAACAATACCTCCTAGAAGAGTATTGGATAACGATCCATAAGTACTCTCCATATAAATCGCAAACCAATGGGGCTGTAAAAGTTGGTAACAAGAATATAAAAAAATCTTGCAGAAAATGATAGAAGCAAGCAGATCGATTGGCCAGAAAAGTTATCATTTGCATTATGGAGGTATCGAACATCAATCTGAACTTTAAGTGGAGCCACAATTCTCGATTGGTAGTCTGTTCTCCAATCAAGCCTTCTGTTGTATTCCCAAATGCCAAGAAAACGATTGAAGTGTGGGTTTTGTTTTTCGTATTCTTTCCAACCCTTAACTAATTACATTTCTATTTTCAAAACGTGGAAACCGTAGTCTTGAAGACAGAATTGACTGAATATGGTGGCCAAGGTTTATAAGTGTATTTTTATAGGTTATAATAGGGACCTGTGGAGTAAATAAGATTTGAGCTTCTAATGTAATTATGAAATCTTACTTCAACCAGAAATAATTTAATAAAAACATAAATTAAAATTTATTTCACTAAAGAATTATAAACGAACTCCCAGTCTTATTCTCAAAATCGAATTATTCAAGCTCCTGTTATTAAATACTTATTTATTCTCTTCCACGTTAAGATTACAGATATTCGTCAATTAAATTAAATTACTAATATTTGTATTTAATCAACTTCTTTGAAATTTTTTTAAGACATTCCGCTTAACTTATTCGACATGTCGAATTATAAAATCTACTTACACGGTTTGGTACTATCAAAACTTATAAGCTTTTCTCAAGGTGGTATCATCAATTCCGATCACGGGATGTGGATTCCGTCATTAAATAATATTTACCATATAATTAAGGTCGTTATCCAACTCATCGAGATTGTTAACCCGTAAAAGATTGAACCCTCTAATGAATTAAAATAACGAACATTAAATATACGCGTATAATAATTATTTTAGAATTAAGAGTATAAGCACACATAATAATCATGGTGTGTGAACTAATTTATATAGTCAGTAAAAAATAAATTACTCTAACGTAGTCCTGTTCAATACACACACAGTGTACTAGCACAATGAGTTGGAACAATTGTCGAAACAATCACAGTTTTTCTTAATTAAAATAGATCTACTAAAATATTATGCTACAATCCTATCGATGGTGTATCCAATTTCATCTTAGATTGTGAATTAAAAACTTATATTATAGAAGAATCGATAATCTGGTCTTCTGTGTGTAAGCTAAATTTTACACACCATATTAAATACTATGTAGAATAAAAAAACACGCATGCACAATATAAAATAAATAATAAAACGCATACATTTTCTCATGAAGATTCTTATACAATGGAAAAACTAATATTATTAATAAATAAAATTAAATACCAAAACCTAAAATATAATTTTCAGTATACAACCCTGACACTAAGTTCGTGAGACGTGTCTTTGGTTCTTTAAGCTTTAGTTTCTAGGCACTCTCGTTTTAAGCCCTAGTGATTTAGACATCCCGTTTCAAATCCTAGTCATATGCAAAGCGTTATCTAGGTCCTAAGTTCATGAGATGTGTCTTAGCTTTTTCAAGCCCTAATTTCTAAACACCTTGTTGAGGCCCTAGTGATCTAGGCACTCATTTCAAATTGTAGTTATATGCAAAGCATTGTCTAGGTTCTAGGTCCATGAGACGTGTCTTAGGTTCTTCAAAGTCATAGTGTGGGCATCCAATTTATTTAAAGTCCTAGATTTTAGGTGTCTTTTCATCCAGTTTGTTTTAAAATACCCATATTGATTCATAAGTATAATTAAAACCCAAGATTATATGAATATCTAAGTGTTCCCATTTGTTTTAAGTAGAATTAAAATCCTAGTCACATGCAAACAAGTTTCTTTCTGATGCCATATGTACATGCATACAAAAGTTCAAACTAGCGGGTAACGTTCAATTTTGGGCAACATTCAGTTTTGGTTCATGCATGTCATCTTTACAAAGTTGGCTAAAGGTTTTGAAGCCTAAGTATACATTCTATATTCAAACCAACATCACTCTACAAAGTGCTTGAAAGGAAAAGAAGAAGAAATAAGACTTACTCCATGGTTCCAAGAGGAGAGATGGACAATGGCCTCACGTAAGAGAAATTTAGGAGCCACGTTCGCAATTAGGGGCTCATATCTCTTCATGCTGCCCTAGTCACAACGATGAGGCACCGGAGCATATCCAAGAGGGTCAATATAGGAAGGAATGCCCTCGAAAGCATGAGGATCCAAAAATCCGGCCACTTCTACCTCTATAATAGCCTGCTCTACTACTGCCTAAATCGCTGTTTCCCGCACTATAGATGCCTGCTCTAAAGTCGCCTAACAATGAGGCCCACTTCGCCTCGGCCGCCAGTGCCTTTATAGCACCTGCAAAAGTAAAGCGTTGTGGGTATGATACCCTACCAACCAAAATGCTAAACCTAGTGCCACCAATAGCGCCCACAAAAGCACTCCTAATAGTAGAAGGGCCACGTCGTGCCCCAAGGTAGCCGTCTCTTCGCTTACAAACTACTATAAATAGAAAATGAATGAACAATAGAGTAAGCATCCTTGGTGACAAGAAAATAATGCTGAAGCTATCACAAAATTCAAAAATACTGAGGGAAAACCGAAATCTCGAGAGCACTAGAGAAAAAATAAGAGTTAGAGAGAGAGAGTGTGTGAAGGTGAGAATGAAACTGTCCTATGTAAACCAGGGGCTTTATAGAGCTTTAGGTTCTTGTGGTCGCAAGGTTCATTTGCTGAAATCGTAACAAATTTTAATCACCACGTGACAACCGCAAGAAAGGTTTGGGACAATTTGCACAGCTGCAACCTATGCCAAACATCACATCACGACCTTACCCTCTACAACATGAGACTATAAACTTCAAGGACCCAATGTGACCAAACACTCCGACGAAGAATGATTCTGTTAGTACAAGTTCTATAGTAGAACCACGAAAATAAGAAATCAACTTGAGGACGGGAGGACGCGATGTAGAGAAATCACTCACAACTTTTCACAAAGAAGGGTATGTTACGAAATTTCAGAGACAAAATTTATTTGAAAGGGGGTAGATTGTAATGATTCGATTTTGGGTCACGGAGTTATCAAGAAAGCAATAGAATTCGTATTATTGGATTCAGGTTCAAGATTTCGTTGAGGCTGAAAATCTAAAGAGCTAACCTAAAAACGAGATTTCGAGCCCAGACCCTTTTTAACAAAAAAAGACTTTCCTATAGCCTTTTAAGCTCAACAATCCACTAGTGTTACTCTAAAATAATTAATCTAAATTCTAATTTCAAAGAATAAGATAATTACGTATAAGTTTAAAAATTGAGAAACAAATATACCGAAAGACCTAATATCTCATAACTTCCAATAATTACACATTTAACCCTAAAACTTCTCAATAATTGCCCTTTTAACCCAAGATACCAAAAATTCATTATAAGTTGCAAATCTCATATAAAAACACTTTAATTTCTCATTCAAATT
>JAOTRH010120945.1:0-14790 GCA_034768845.1 Heliamphora exappendiculata
TATATAATATACGTATTTGTTGTCAAGCAACTATAGTATAGTGTACTTGCATTCTAGAACAATGCATCCCTGTCCTCGTGCTTCACAGTATGGCGTTTGGAATTACTAAAACTAGCAGTTTATAGATTGCTGCAGAAATTGTAAGTATTTAGTAAAAAGTGTAACTTGCAGCTAAAATTAGTATTAGTAAAAGGTAGTGGCACTAGTTTTCCCAAACACTCACCTCCAAAAATCCCATCAAGTAATGATTCACTTCCCTACTAAATCAGGCATCCCATGATGCATATCACTAAGTTAGCAGCGAGGGGAAAAAAAAAACATGAAAGAATAATCAAAGCTAAAGCCCCGTGAAATCAATATGCTGTCGCACGTTATAAGTCAGACACGGTTATCAACAGGAAACACATGCAGACGAGATTTTGGAATAATCAGTTTTCGCTCGAATGGTTTGTAGAGGAACCCTACCCTCTCTGAGAGAGGATCGTCTACAAAGATGGCGTACATGCACAAGAAACAATGTAACAGAATGTGAAAAAACAGCGGGATTAGAGAGCATGTATAAGCCCTATATGGCGCCTACAAAGATGAGTAAACTAAAATCAAGGCTATGTCCTGTAATTCTATTTCAGAATATAAAGATAGGTCGGTAGATAGGCTTGAAGGAGTACACAAAGTTACCTCCGAAGGACCCGTACAAGGCATCCAACGACAGAATGATATTACCTATTAATGTATAGATATAGATTATATACATACAGAGACACAAATCTACATGTACATCACAGATAGACGGGAAGAAATAGAGAGCATATATTGAAAAACAAATCGCTGCAATCAACACCGATCAAATCGCAAAAATAGCAGAGAATAAGGCAGAGGACCGACTATGCACATCTAAAGAGAGATAGAGAGCAGAAAACGAAGCCGAATGGAGCGAGCAAACAGAAAATAGGGGAAAACCCAATCACTCGAACTCGAACACCGACCCAAAACAGGAGACAGAAGAAAAGAAATGCACCTGAGGACCAGAATAGGAATCCGCCGGAAATGACAGAAAAATCGGAGAACAGAGCCGTTTTCAAGTAAACTCCCGGCTATTGGACAGCGCGGTCGACCAAAAGTTAAAGAGAGAGAGAGTGAAGTAGCAGAGTGAGAATGACTTAAGGGTGAAGAAAATTATTGAGGTCGGTGCGTTTTATATGCGGTCTCTGCCCTCCGAAGCAGATGGAGATCCGGACTCCAAATACTTTTTGAATCATGATAAATGCATTTCTCCACTCTCTTAAGTAAAACTACTGCACCGCTGCATCGCCTCCAACCTCATCCTCTTTTTGGAAGTATAATTCACTGTGTCTTTATTTTGTTTGATTTTTACTTGCGCCCGTAATATTAGCTTTTTAAAAATGTTAAAAAAATTAAAATAGTTCATTTAATAAAAAAAATTAAAAAATTAAAAAATTAAAAAATTAAAAAATTAAATCAAAATATAAAATTTTAAAATATTTTATTTAAACTCACATTACTTTTAAAAAATAATAATACCTCTTATTCATAACAACGTAGATAAATTGTTTGTTGCTGTACACAACATGGTAAATAAATATGTGATCATGTCGTGAGATCAGAAAAATACCGTTAACAACTCATAATTGTGAGGTTAAAAAATTATTTGGCATACTTGATGGATTCAGTTTAATTGTTATGAAATGTGATATTTAAAAATATTATACTTGTTAACTAAATAAAGTTACAAGTAGTAGAATTTGTGAAATAACTTTTCTCTATTATTAGATTATGTGAAAAAGTTCATACTAAACTGCTCTTAAGCTATAATTATTTCTCAATTGTTTTACTTATTTATGCTTCTATGGATAGTAGCACTCACTAAAATTTTCAGGTTGTTAGAGTAGAGGTTTGGTCTACTACGAGATGTCTTAAATGACTATATAACTAAGAGTTGAAGTAGTTGGAGTCAAGACTTTGTACATAATTTTTTATTTTTGTAAATCCTGTAAATATGTACATATTGTTTTAGAACATATCTTGACTCGTGGAGTTTCTAACTCGATAAATTAATATTTTGTTGTTTTGCAATATGAATTGTGAAAACCTATTTATTTTATAATTATTTTCTTTGTGACATTCCATCTTGTCGAAACCTTGATCCGAGTCAAAATCTACAAACATCCTAACTCAATTCTTGACCAAACTTCATTCTAAACATTTTGGTCTGGTTCCGTCTGGATCGGTTGATCACAGTCCGGATGATCCTACTCCAGTAGCTTCTTCGTCTAGACGGACACTGGGGCATTCGAACTGTTCTTTTCTAGAAACTTTTTTGTCCGACGGACGCTAGGGGCGTCCAGACAAAATCCCTCCAAAATGATTTTCATCCAGACGGAAGGTTGGGCGTCCGAACGAAATCAGGATTTTCTGAACTTTGTTTTTTCGAACCCTAGCTACACTATCATGTATCAGACCTGTTCTAATCACTTTAGAACTCTGCAAAACAACTGAAAACTCTGCTAGGGCTATCAAGACACGATCTAATCTTCAACTTCAACTTGTTAAAAATTACAAACTTGGTTCCTATGTCTCCATATCAGGAGTTCACGTTCAATCTACTAGAGAGAAAATGCTACATATGATTCTATGTCCCCAATGGAGTTCACATTGATTCTATCACGATTAAAATCATCGTGGAAACTAAAAACGATCATCATACATTCATGCAATCAAACATACATTCATATATGACCAAAAAGCTAGGATAGAATGCTGCAAAACAAAGGTTAGCACAATTCTAGCCTTCCCGAACCCCATATGCATAGATCAATAGATATGGACAACATGGACTTGATTCAACCCATATGCAGCATCAACGACCGCTTTGATACCACTTGAAGGAAACTGAATCCCAAGAAACTAAGATGGTGGACACGAATCGAATTAATCATGGCTCATGGCGAAGATCATACAACAAAAAAAACTGTACTGCGCCATTCCATCTAGACGGACGGGAAAACCGTTCTGATGAGATCCGTACGGATGAACAACCTTAAACCCCGAAATAGAAACCCGGTACACCTACAAAGCATAATAGGGATTATGCCTGATCGATCCCACTGATTTGATCACGTTTCTGTTCTTGAACTTGAATCCAAATATCAACACGTCAATTAATCGGTAATCTTTTCTTCGTTTAGATCTTCTGCTGTATTCCTAACCGTCGAAAAGCACGAAATAAGTGTGGGCTTAGATCCTCCGTGCTCCCAACCCTGTCTGGCTGCCTCTCTTTTTTTGATTTTCACGAATACGTAAAAAATCTAAAAGACTGAATGTGATTCTCATCTAGTAGCCAGAGTTATAACCACATATAAATAGACTATAGTAGAAATTTGTAGAGTAAATAAGATATGGGCTTTCAATATAATTATGAAATTCTAGCTTAACTTAGAAATAAATTTATAAAAATATAAATTATAATTTATTTCACTAAAGAATTATAATTGCACTCCCCGCCTTATTCTCAAATTAATTATTCGAGTTCATGTTATTAAATGCTTATAATTCTCCCCACGTTAAGATTACAGATATCTACCGATTAAATTAAATTACTGATAATTATATTTAATTGGCTTCTTTGATAATTTCTTAAGCCATTTCGCTTAATTTATTTGATTGTCAAATTATAAAATTCACCTGCAAAGTTTGGTTCGGTCAAAACTTATAAGTTTCCGTAAGGGGGTTCCATCAATGTCAATTTTTTAGAACGTAAATTTCGTCAATAATTAATATTCACCATATACTTAATACCCTTATCCAACTCACCGGGATAACTGACCCATACAAGATCGCACTCTTTAATGAATCAAAATAACAAATATTAAATATGCATAAATAATAATTATTTCATGATTAAAAGTATAAGCACTCATAATAACTATGAGGTGTAAATTAATTTATTAAGTCAGTATAAATTAATTACCCCAATTTGGTCATATTCAATACACATAAAGTGTATTAGTACAGTGAGTTGGAACAATAGACGATATTATTATTTATTTCCTGTAACCAAGACAGGTCTACTAAAACTCTGTGTTATAGTCGTACTGATGGTTTATTCAATTCAATCTAAACTGTGCACCAAAACTTATATTCCACAAAAAGCTTTAATATGATCTTCCGTGTATTAGTCGAATTCTATATACCAAATTAAATACTATGTTGAATAAAAGACATATATGCACAATATTAAATAAATAATGAAACGCATACATTGCTCATAAAGATTCTCATTAAAATAAAAAGACCATTTTTATTAATAAATAAAAATAATACAAAAAATTCAAATATGAATTTTAGTATACAATCCTAACAAAAAATCACTTGGGAGTTTTTTTCCTAAAGTTTTCAATGAGAAATATTTTTAAGGACTTATCAATTGGTGCAAATGAGAGATTTTCTGAAGTTAGAGCAAGGTAGTTTGTCAGTGACAGAGTATGAAACTCAATTCACGGCCTTATCACGTTTTACACTAAATTTGATTAGTATCGAAGAGGATAAGTGCAGAATGTTTGAGGATGGTCTAAGTTTGGAGATTAGATCACAAGTAGCATCGTTAAGGCTGCGTAATTTCTCTAATTTGATTGATGTGGCTTTGACTGTAAAGAGGGAAGTGAAAATGAAAAGTGAGCAAAAAAAGAGAAGTAGAGTTAACTTTACTCCAATGAGAAATAATTTCAATAGTCCATTCAGAGGGAAATAAAAGGGGAGTTCTTTTTTTCAAAGTCAAAGTGTGACTCAGTCCCGAGGTTTTCCTTTTAATAAGAAGGTGAATTCTTCCAAGCAGCAGGGACATGATGGTTTAAGTAACGCTCCTACGTGGTTTTGTTGTGGGGCTATAAACCATCTTATCAAAAGTCGTCCTGAACCAGAGTTCATCCGCAAGTGTTATCGTTGTGGAGAACATGGACATATTGCACCCAATTGTCCTAAAGCTTAAAAATCAGCAACATTATCAGTGGAAAGCGTTCAAGGAGGAAGAGATAGTACAGCAGAACATAGTAGTGGTTCTGTAGGCTGACCTAAGGGACAAGGAAGAGTTTTTTCTATGACACAAAAAGATGCCCAAGCAACTCCAAACGTAGTGACAGGTATGCTATCTATGTTTGGTAGATATGTACGTGTTTTAATTGACCTTGGATCTACGCATTCATTCATAGCATGGTCTTTCATTCAGCATATAGATCGGTCTTCAAGTCCCTTAGACTATCATATGAAAATCTATACTCCCTTGAGAGAAACTGTGTTGATTGGTGTGATATATCGAGATTGTAAAAATCTTGATAGATGATAGAGAGTTATGGATTGATCAAATGCCTTTGGATATTAAAGATTTTGATTTAATTCTTAGAATGGATTAGTTAGTTGCATATCATGCTTCAGTGGATTGGTTCAAGAAAGATGTGACATTCAATTTCTATGATAACACTTTAGTAAAATTCAGGGGGATAAAGTTATTACCCATGTTTGTATGATTTCAGAGGTTAAGGCTGAAAAGATGTTAAGAAAAGGTTACCAACGGTACCTTGCTCATGTGGTTGATACTACTAAAGGTTAACTTCAAATTGAAGAAATACCAGTAGTTCAAGAGTTTGCAGATGTATTTCCAGAATATTTACCTAGTTTACCAGTAGACCGAGAAATAGAATTTACTATTGAGCTTTTATCAGATACTCAACCCATCTCTATTCCACCTTATTATATAGCCTCAGTAGAATTGAAAGAGTTAAAAGTTTTACTTCAAGATTTACTAGACTGGGAATTCATTAGGCCAAGTATGTTACCGTGGGGAGCTCCAGTTTTGTTTATTAAGAAGAAAGATGGTTCCATGAGAATGTGTATAGACTATCGTCACTTAAATAAAGTGACTGTTAGGTATAAATATCCCTTATTGCGAATAGATGATCTTTTTGATCAATTGAAAGGGGCATATGTGTTTTCTAAGATTGATCATAAATCTGGATTTCATCAGTTAAAGGTTAGGGAAAGTGATATTCCTAAAACAACTTTCAGAATTAGATACGGTCGTTATGAATTCTTGGTGATACCTTTTAGTTTAACAAATGCTCCTGCAGCATTTATGGACCTTATAAATAGAGTATTTCTACCTTATTTGGATTCATTTATAATAGTATTTATCGATGATATTTTGATTTACTCAAGGAATGAAGAAGAGCATAAGGAACAATTAAGCATTGCACTTCAAATCTCGAGGGATAAGAAACTGTTTGGTAAGTTGAGAAAATTTGAATTTTGGTTGAAATAAGTGGTATTCTTAGCACATGTAACTTCGGGAGATGGTATTTTAGTTGATCCTAAGAAAATTGAGGCAGCAGTGAATTGGGAGAGACTCACTAATGTGACAGAAGTTCGAGATTTTCTAGGTTTGGCTGGGTATTATCGACGATTTGTACAAGAATTTTCTAGCATTGCCATGCCATTAACCCAGTTAATTAGGAAATAAGTTAAATTTGAATGGAATGATAAATGTGGGAAAAATTTTCAAGAGTTGAAGAACAGGTTGATTACGGCCCTTGAATTAACAATCCCTTTAAGTGGAGGTGAATTTGTTATTTATAGTGATGCTTCTCATCAAGGGTTAGGTTGTGTGTTAATGCAACATGGAAAGGTAGTTGCTTATGCTTCTAGACAGTTAAAACCACATGAAAGGAATTATCCCACTCATAACCTAGAGTTAGTAGCTATCGAGTTTGCATTGAAACAGTGGCGACACTACCTTTGTGGGGAGACGTGTGAGATTTATACTGATCATCAAAGTTTAAAGTATTTGTTCACTCAAAAGGATTTGAACTTAAGATAACGGAGGCGGATAGAGCTAATAAAGGATTATGATTATACTATACTCTATCATCCAGGAAAAGAAAATGTGGTGGTAGTTACTTTAAGTAGGAAGTCGTCAAGAAGTGTGGCACATTTACGAACTACTTAGACCAATCTGTTTGTTGAGTTGCGATCTATAAGGGTTGATTTGAAAGTAGGTGAGACTATAACTTTGTTAGCTACTCTCACATTGAAGCCAATACTTGTAGATAGAATTCGATAAGCTCATAGTGCAGATTCAAAATTTCGAAGGATCAAAGACGAAGTGGAGAAATGAGTTAGAACATATTTTATTGTTTTCAAAAGATAGAGTTGTAATGTTTGGATCTAGATTATGCGTTCTAGATAGTAATGAACTGAAAAGAGGGATTTTAGAGGAAGCACATAGTTCTGCATATGTTATGCATCAAAGGAATATTAAAATATGTCGAGATTTGCGAGAACATTACTGGTGGTCTGAAATGAAATGGGAAATAGCAGAATTCAAAGCTAAATGTTTGGTTTATCAACAAGTAAAGATTGAGCATCAACGTCCAGCAGGGTTACTACAATCATTACCTATCCCTGAATGGAAATGAGAATATATAACAATGGATTTTATGTCAAGATTACCTCGTACCTAGTAAAGACATGATTTTATTTAGGTTATTGTTGATAGGTTGACCAAATCAGCTCTGTCACACCCTCAACTCCAAACATAGAAAAACCCAACAATCTCATACATAAAATCTTGTAAACAAGGATAACAAACCCAATGCCAACCCTGATAATCTCACGTGCATACAATTCATGAATACGTGTAGCCTTAAGGCCTTATGAAACGGATATCAACTAACTCAATTAGTAATTCGTTGTATCAAAAAATTACATAAACATGATCTATACTTCTCAAAAGATCTTTCTAAAAAGGAAGAATGTAATTCTATCCAAAATATTCAAAACACGGTCTTGAGGTCCACTCCTTAATCGACCACCTTCTTCTCGTTGTCACTTGAATTAATTTTAAACAACATGAGTCGAGACTTGTAGAAAATCATGTACAATACGTTTATACCCAAAATCAAGTCCGCTTTTCTAGTAAATTCTCATTCACATAACTAATTTTCTTCATTTACCCATAATCAACACACGCATTAATTAGCCCGTTAATCCCATCTTCTCAACCTAGCATAATTGATATAACTTCCCATTTCATTTTATTCTGTTATAGTTTTCACATTTCAACTCTTGTCAAGGTTTCCCAAGTCCCACATCTGTCAATTTCTTCAATTGGTTCACAATCCAAGCTTATTCGTTGATTTAATTAAATATCAAGACTGAACGGAACCTATAAACCCATGTGTATTTATCACCATTGGGCCACGCGAAATTCAATGAATAAATACTAATTCTATAGCCCGACATGGAGAGTATACATTTTCAATTTCTCTCAGAAATATCGATGGATAGACCGCCCAAGAGCACGCTTTTACGGGAATTAATCGAAAGGAAGGGCCTACTATACATTGCCCAATATTTTGGTCTTTCATTGAGAATCAACTCGTGCCCAAACTTAATTATTCAATCTATTCACATGGTACTTTAACTAATTCATCCACATTTAAAACCAACACAAGTTCAACCATCAACCCAAATCCTCTCGTCAAACCCAACACCATTAAGGTTTCAATTATCAATAATTCAAATATCTTTATCATTCTCATATTTGAATTAACATAGGAAGATACAATCAATTCCCGTATCTCACACCATTATTTACATTTCACAATTCATGAAATTTATTCAAAGTTATCAACCCAATGATATTTTATTAATTCTAAAGATTTATGAAATTAACATATCTATGAAGTAATACAAGTCCTAATTTTTTAAAAATCTGACTAATTTTACCATTCGGGTCCAACAACCCAAACCTCCCCAATTCTTTTTCATGAGTTTGACAATAATCAAATCCTAACTTTTCAAAACATAAATTAAAGATTCTCACATGATATTGTCTAGATCATAACACCACAAATCATCCACGCCCTCAAGATTTAACATGCTTTAATCACAAATCATAACCTAGGGTTTCCAAAATATAAATTTTTTACATTTCCATGTATATACTCATATATACAGCGCATATCAAACAAATCTTCATAGATAGTCATAGATCCTACCTCTTGGAAGATAGATCCTCTAGAAAACGGCCTTAGCAAGTTTCAATCAACCGAATCTTCTAATCACACGGTGAGAATGAGCTTCTAACGTCAAGCTCAAGCCTCCAATGGATGTCTACCCAGGAGGGAAGTAAGAAACCTACTTTAATGGAGTAAGAAAGCTCCAAGAGATCACCCAAATTAACCCTAAAGTTCAAGTTTTAGCTTAGAGAGAGAGAGGAGATGAGAAGGTGAAGAAAAAAGGCCCTAAACTCGGCTTTAAAGTCTTTCCTGACGCGGTCCGTCTGGACGCCCTTAATCCCATCTGGACACAAAACACACTGGCCAATTTCCATGCGAGCGCCGTCCAAACGCAAAACCCTCTGCTCCATTTTTGTTTGGACGCCCATATTTCTGTCCGGACGCAACTCTATAAATGTAAGACTGCTCTACTATCCCAACTTTAAATGAGCATATCTCCTTCATCTAAACTCCGAATAGGGTCATTCTTATATCCAAATTGAAGCCCCGAAAGTCTATTTTCTAATGGTTCAAGACTCATAACCAAATTCATTTTGTACAAAGAGTTATGATCAGATTAGTGGAGGTATGTCAGTTTTCTTTACAAATTTTTCGCATATTTTTGGCCGAACTTTCTTTGGAACATTTTTTTTTTCATCGAACACATCATAACATATTTTAATTAGTTTTTTAAAATTACGAGTCACTGGTTCCCTTCAAACATACTCAAGTTTTAATTCTCACGCACAATTTACACACTTAACCATTTTTCACCGAATGTATCGCAATATGATTTTATTAATTCTTACAAATAAAAAGGGATCGGGTCCCTACAAGCGCATTTTCTATCAGTAAAGTGTACTTTTAGTCTTGATCGTTTGGCACAATTGTATGTAGATGAGATTGTCAAATTGCATAGTGCTCCTGTATCTGTTATTTCTGATAGAGATTCTAGATTTACTTCATGATTTTGGCCTAGTCTTTAGTATGCCATGGGTACTAGTTTGAAGTTTAGTACAACATTTCATCCATAAACTGATGGGTAGTCAGAACGTACAATTCAAACCTTAGAGGATATGTTGTGGGCATGTGTACTTGATTTTCATGGTAGTTGGAATCAGTATTTACCATTGATTGAATTTGTTTACAATAATAACAATCATTCAAGTATTAAGATGGCACCTTATGAAGCTCTATATGGGAAAAAGTACAAAAGCCCAATATGTTGAAGTGAAGTGGATGAAAGAAAGATGTTGGGTCCAAAAATAGTTCAAGATATTGCTAACAAGGTTAAAGTAATCCAAGAAAGACTCAAGGTGGCACAAAGTAGGCAAAAGAGTTATGCTGATAATAGGAGAAAAGATTTGAAGTAGGAGATCATGTATTTTTAAAAGTATCACCTTGAAAATGAGTGATGAGATTTAGTAAGAAAGGAAAGCTCAATCTAAGATATATCGAACCATATAGGATTATCAAAAGGGTTGGCACTATAGCATATCAGTTGGATTTATCATCAGAGTTATCCAAATTACATAATACTTTCCATGTGTCGATATTACGTAAGTACATACCAAATTCGTCTCATGTTCTAGTTTCCCCATCGATTGAATTGAAAGAAGACTTGTCATATGAGAAGCAACCAGTTCAAATTATGGATTATAAATAACAATTTTTTCATAATAAGATGATACCCTTAGTGAAAATTCTGTGAAGAAGTCAATCAGTGGAAAGAGAGGAAGACATGCAAAAATGATATCCTCATTTGTTTGGTTAAGCTAAGTGAATTTCGAGATGAAATTCTTTTAAGGGAGAGAGAGTTGTGATAAAAAATAATAGTAAAAAATTATAAAAATAATAAGTAATGAAATAAATATAATTAATTTCATAAAGGAAAAAGAATAACACTTGTTATGTGCACAACATGTGTCTCTCCACACACCCAAATTATATCCGCTTGGGGAGGCAGTGTGACGAGAATTAGAGGAAGGAGAGGGAGTAAGAGATTACATAGAAAGAAAGAAAGAGAAAGGAAGAAAGAGAAAGAGAGAGGAAGCAAAGGGAAGAACAACCTTGTTGGAGAGGGAGCTGACAGCGAAAAAATAAATAAATTTTTGAATCGACGTCGTGATCGTAAAAAAAATGACGTATGCAATTTTCATGAAAAACGAAAATTATAATAATTTTATAGTTTAATACCTCTATGAAACTTGTTGATAAGTTTTTAAAAATCCCAAATACATTGAAGACGACCTTGTAACATTCTCACATATGACCCGGACGCACTACGACGATCACGATGTGTGGGCATCGATTCCGATCGAAGTGTTCTTTCTACCTTGGTTTCTTCTCACACAATGATCTCCAAAAAGGCAAAAATTATTACCAAAGAGGAGAGGAGGCCGACGGCTATATGGGAGAATTAGGGTTCGATTTTTGTTAATTAGCTTCCTCTTGATATATATGAATATCTCAAAAATATATTAAGTATATCATCTCCTTCCTAAAAGGATATAAAGAGATATACTTAACATATTTAATTAAACTCACCATCTCCTAGGGCCGGCCACTTAGGGAGTAATCCCTAGGTGTGCCAAATACTAAAATCGTTCCTCATTAATTCAATTTAATTCCCGAATGTTCTCGGTGGTAAAACCGGCATTCAAATTAAATTAAATAATTACCGAAACCAACTAGAAAAATATTCGTGCGTATAATGGGCTACGTGAGAAATCACGAGAAAGTATAGGACTCGGGCTAACCGTACGAGAAAACTGAATATCCCTAACTCTGTCCCCTAGCTAGATCCTTTCCCGTACGAACCAAAACTTATTCCACTAAAGGTCATGACTGAACTTCCGGTTCTAACTCAAATTATGTCTTGAGTCTCCAATTATCAAATGCACTGAATTGTCCCCATGTTTAAGATATGGATTCTCGATAAATAAATTAGGTTACTAACAATCCAATTTAATTATCCTCTTCTCCTCACAACCACACCGCTTAACCTTTTGATATGCCGGATCTGAATATCCACTGTACAGGTTTAGCATAATGAAACCTATAAGCAAAGCACACGAGAGGGAACTCCTCAACCTAAATCGGATGTGATTTCCATCAGCTGATTATCAATCATCGGACAAATAATGCTAGTACCCAACTCATCGGTATTGTTGATCTCATGAAAGAAATCTCAACCATTGACGACTCAAATTACTGTACATTATCTTAACACAATTAATCAATCACTTTGGAATTAAGAGTTCGTGCAATACATGATAATAAGGGATGTGGATCATTTTATATAGTCAGTATAGAATCAATCATCCCGTTGATCCCGCTCAATACACTCAAAGTGTACTAACACATCAAGCTCGAACATCGAATTCAAAATTAAAATTCGATCCGTTCGACCTAACCAAGACCCGCTACTATAACGATGTACTACAATCGTACGAATGGAATGTCCGGGTCCATTACGATTGTGAGCCTACCTGTATAATCTATCAGAACCTTTGACTCAATCTTCCGTGCAGTACGCACCGGGTCAAATACTAGATAGAATATACAGACTATGCATTCATATATCACAAATATAAATATGAAACCATAAATACAAAATCATCTCAAATGTTTCTCATTAATATGCCAGGAATCCAGAATAAAATACATAAAAAAGTATGACTTTTCAGTATACCTTCCCAACAATCTTTCACTTATACTCAAAGCCATACAGGAACACACCTAACACCTAACCCTTCTACATGGTCATCAAAGATTTTGAGACAATGCCTTAGTAAAAGGATCCGCCAGGTTATCCGTAGATGCTATCTTGGAAACTACCACGTCTCCATGCTGCACGATCTCCCGGATGAGATGATATTTCCTCTCAATGTGCTTTTCTCTTTTGTGGACTCTTGGTTCCTTTGAGTTCGCAATCGCTCCACTGTTATCATAATAGAGTACAATAGGCGATTGTATCGAGGGTACCACATTCATGTCCTTTAGGAAGTTCCCGAGCCAAATCGCTTTCTTAGCTACATTCGAAGCTGCAACATATTCAACCTCCATGGTAGAGTTAGCAATACAAGACTGCTTCACGCTCCTCCAACTGATGGCTCCACCTCCCAAGGTAAACACATAGCCTGAGGTAGACCTCCTAGAATCTCTATCTGCCTAGAAATCTGAGTTAGTATACCCAAGAGGTATAAGACTATCAGCCTGGTACACTAACATATACTCCCTAGTCCTTTTCAGGTACTTGAGTATATTCTTGACCGCAGTCCAATACTCTTCCCCTGAATTAGACTGATATCTGCTTACCATGCTTATGGAATAACAGATATCTGGTCTAGTGCAGAGCATAGAAAAAATGAGACTTCCTATTGTTGAAACATAAAGAATATCTCTCATCCTCTCTATCTTTTGGGGTGTCCTGGGACACTGATCCCTATATAGAGTAATTCCATGTCTGAAAAGAATAAATCCTTTCTTAGAATTTTTTATGCCAAATCGAGTAATAATCAAGTTAATATAACGGGCTTGGGATAAACCCAACATCCTATGTGATCGATCTCGTATGAGTTTGATCCCAAAGATTTGGCCCGCTTCTCCCAAGTCCTTCATGTCAAATTGACTCAACAACCACACCTTCATCGAAGATAGTAACCTCACATCATTTTTGATTAGGAGAATGCCATCAACATAAATGACTAGAAATGCCACTTTATGTCCACCGCGCTTCTAGTACACGCAATACTCGATAGGACACTGATCAAAGCCAAAGCTTTTAATCGCCTGGTCAAATTGAGTATTCTAAGACCTTGATGCATGCTTAAACTCATAAATAGATTTCTTAAGCTTACACATCATGTGCTCCTGACCCTTTGCTATGAACCCGTCTAGCTGTATCATGTAGATGCTCTCGTCAAGACTTCCGTTAAGAAATGTCATCTTGACGTCCATTTGCTAAATCTCGTAATCGAGATGAACAGCAATGGATAAGAGAATCTGAATGGACTTAAGCATAGCCACTGGCGAATAGGTTTCCTCATAATCGAACCCTTCTTTTTGAGTAAACCCCTTTGCAACAAACCTAGCTTTGAAGGTTTCTACCTCTCCGTCCACTCCTCTTTTTTTCTGGAAGATCCATTTACACCCGAAGGATTTTATCCCATCTAATGGATCTACAAGCTCCCAAACCTGATTAGAGTACATGGACTCTATATCAAATTTCATAGCCTTTTGCCATAGTTGTGCATCATTTTCTCGAAGTGTTTCATTATAGTTACTGGGTTCGGTGTCATGTTCTTCCGGCATCTTATCGTAAGGCTCTCCCAAGAACATGAACCTCTCGGGTTGACGAACAACCCTCCTACTACGACGAAGCTCCTACTATGTACTCACAATATATAGGTGATATCTCATTCCGTTTATTAGGTATGTTTTTCGATTGTACCAAATTTTCATTCCTCACCTCTTCAAGAACAACTTGTGATCGGAGTTTGTGATTTATTACACAATTCTCTTCTAAGAATCTTATATTTATGCTAACAAATACCTTCTGACTCTTAGGATCATAAAATAAATCACCTTTATTTTCTTTAGGGTATCCTACAAAGAAACTGGCATCTGTCTTTGGTTCCACCATACTTGCATCTTCCACCAACACGTGTGCTGGGCAACCCCATATTCGGAAGTGTTTAAGACTTGGCTTACGCCCAAT
>JAOTRH010120966.1:0-14789 GCA_034768845.1 Heliamphora exappendiculata
ATTAATTCAAAATTTTAATTTTTATTAAAATATTTTGTAATGAAAAATAAAATTAAGCATTTTTAATTAAATAATTTTAATCAAATAAAAAAAATTTAGATATTTTATTTTTTACAAAATATAACGTGTAAGATGATTTTTCTTAAATTGGATATCTTAAAAAAACGTAAAAATTAATTTCAATTTTTGAATTAATTAAATGCAAAAATATTTAATCAAAATAAATTATTATTTTTTTCAAAATATGGAATAAAAAATAAAATAAAGAAATACTTTTAATCACTACCTTAGCTGAAAAGATGCAGAAAAAATTGTGCATTTATTAAATTTTATTTGTTACGCATTTAAACACGAAAAAATTGTTTGATAAATCAAAATTTTTAGAATCGTATACATAGGAAGATGTTTGATTCTTTCAGATCGTGTATTTTTTAAAATTAATAAATTTTTTTAATTAAAATGAATTTTTATAATCCTCAAAAATATTTTAAAAATCTACGTGGGAGAGAAAATTTATTTACAAATAAATCATGCGGTCCCCATCACCAGTTTGTAAGCGATGTAATTAAACCCTGCGTGTATAGACACCCCAATTTGACCCCGCCTAATCTTATACGAATTCAATGATGAAAACAGGTAGAGTAGTGCCTCGGTATGATTCTCGAGAAGGTGATCTAAGCTCGGTATTTGAACCCGAAATCTTCGAACCAATAAAATTTGGACGAACCTCGAAACTTGCTGCCCAATGAAGGCGACCGCCAATAGAACCTCTTGAAAATCCTAGTAAAAAATGGCAACTGCCACCTTTCATCATAGCGACCGCCAACTTCCAATGTGGCAACCGTCATAGAACTTTGTGGAACCTTTCACAAGCGTGGCGACCGCCAACTCCAAAAGGTCTGACGTGTCCCAAAACGTTGCAACATCTCATTGGTTGAAGAATTTTATAAATATCGTACCCCAGCGTACGTTTTCAGTACGAATTTTGAGTGAGAGAGACTCTGCAGATATGTCGAGTGATCCCGAGCTCTGACGTCGAGACCCTGCCAAATCTCCGACCGACGTTGAAGTCTTGAATCACCACCCGAGGATTAGCCCATCAAAGCATATTCCCGACTTGAGAATTACACAATTCAGGTACCTTATTTAGGAACCCGGTCCGGTCCTTCTAACCATATTCTATCTCTTTTGGGGTGATCGGGTTATATTTAATTTCAATTCAAGTATTTCTTCTTATTTACATAGTTAATCATATCCTTATTTAATTACATTCATTTAGTGTAATCTTTTAATCTGCTGCTTAGTTCACACATTCACACTATGCATGTTGTCGTTTTCTTTAATATATGAATCAAATTAATGCTAATATAATTAAACGATACGACTAAACAATGTCGATATTGTTGTAATTCAAAACACTTATATTAAAATGGTTATAAACGTCAATATTGTACGCATTTAATTCTAGTAATTCATTTCTTTTTTTTATGTTAATTTAATGCTTTAACATTCATTTTCTTTTCTTTTCCTTCAGTTAGTCTAATTTTCCTTCTAATAGCATTTTATTTCATTTCCTTTTTCTTTTCTTCTAATACTAGTTTAATACTCTATTTTTTTTTATTTTTAAGCTTTTTGTTAGTCCCATTTTCTTTTTTTTAACAATAATACTCTATTTTATTTTTTTCTCTTTCTAACTCTTATTTTTTATATTTTTCCTTTCCTTTAATGTTAATGTAACTTCTTTTGCTAGCATTTTCTTTTCTTTTCTTTTTCTTCTCTTTTATAACTAGCTTTAAATTTCATTATAATGTCATATTTTCTTTTTTTTTTCTTTTAATCTTCTTTTTACTAACTTTAGCACTTCTTTTTTTTAATGTTAGTATCTATTTTTCTTTTAAAACTCTATTTTCTTTCTATTAAAATTTTATTTTCTTTTCATAATATTTTATCTCATCTTTTCTTTCTTTCTCTTTATTAAACCCAAAAATCATAAAAGTCATTTAAGCTAGTTTTCATCTTTAAATGTAATTTTCTTAAAATGAGACTAGTTAGGTAAATAGTTAAGTTTTCTTTTAGTAATTCAAATGACCATTTTCTAACATTTTTTCATTATAGCATGTTTTTCTTTTATAAACTTTTCTTTATTTTTTTTTTTTTAAACCTTTAAATTCTCTTTTTCATGTAGCCCTTATTTTCTTTTGTTAGTATGTTTTCTTATAGTATAGAATTTTTATGCATCTTTACATTTAGTATTACATGCTTATCTAATGTATGTTTGTGCATGTTTTGGCTATTTTTTTTAAATACATGTTTAGAATAGTTTAGCTTATTTTTGTATCAAATTCATGTTTACGTAATTTTAGCATCTTTTAGTATATTTTGTTCTTTTAGGCAAATCATGATAGTTAGCTTATTTTTGTAAAATTACATGTGGGAGTATTCTATGTATTCTTTAGTTACAAATTGCATGTCATAGGACTTAGAATTTTTTCTTTTGACATTTATGTATTTTTCATATTTGATTTTGGATATTCTCTATTTGCCTCAATTTTCTTTATCTGCATGCATTTGAAAAATTTTATTAAAGAACAAATGATGATTAGTAGAGGCCAACCTTACGGTTGGGCGAACGGGGTGCCTAACACCTTCTCCGATTCATACCTTAGCCCCCGAACCCATTTTCTCTGGTTAACGTTTTCAAAATCAGTAGCCATTTTTATTTTTCTTAGTTTTTCTCAAAAACTAAGTGGCGACTCATTTTTCAACAAAAAAGAGTTTTCAAATTTTAGTTTTCAAAGTGTTAAAATATTTTCTAAACATCTTTTGAATCCCATATTTTTGACCATCTGTTAAAACCCCTCAATCCGAGTCATACAGTATTTTCTAGTAACTCTGCTGGGGACTGATTTTTAAATTCAAATAAGAGGGCTAGACTTGAAAATATCATTGGTTCTTAATAAAATTTGTCACTTGCATTTTTGCATACATATGCATTGTTCTTCAACCCCCCTACTTGGTCGACCCGATACCCTGAACGTTAATTCGTTTTGCGGATCATTGGAAAGACGGGCAACCCTTACTAACTGTACGATATCATAGGTGCAGTAAAAGAGTTCATGCCTACTATTTAACCATGTTCTGCGTGAGAGGTATATACCTGGCTCTATTCAGAAGGTACCCTTTTTAATTGACCAAAATCGGCCTTTTGCATCTAGTGAACTTACAACTCTCCAATTAGGTGCTGCTAACCCTAGTAGGATTATTTATTTTTCTTATTGTATGTTTTGATTGCATATTGTTGGGATTGTTTGTTCGGATTAGGATAGTTCTTTTTTTGGGATGGCCCGGGTTTTTCGTTATCATTTGCTTAGATTAGCTTTTCCTTCGGGTTCTTACCCGAATTTTGCTTTTTACCATGTTCGATTTTTCACACCGTAGTTTTTTTACCGTCATCATGCCCATGTTTTGTCTTAACTCCTAGGGGAGTTTCTCTCTCCTCTGGGTTCTACCGAATTCGTTAGTTCACTCCCCCTTGACGTAGGCTCGTTTCTTTTAAACCCTTGTAATACCCGTGAGAGTTATTTCCCTACCGTTATGTTGTCCATTTTTTCTTAGAATTTTTAGGTCGAACCAGTCCAGTAAATGTAGCTATGTTTCCCTACCGTCATGCTATTCGTTTCCTCATTTTAGATAGGCTTTCCCTCTAGATTTTAGTTGATTCCCCTTCTTAATTGTCTTTTTGGTCTTCGGGTTATCCTCCTGTGCCGCCGGCACGGGCGCAATAGGGGCATTGTGTCAGCCTTCGTGTTTATCTGCTCTTGATTCGTTGTTTTAGGAATTCGATATATTTGTTATCTGTTGTCAGAATATTTACCTGGGAAGTGTTTGATACTGGTCATTTTGCTTTTGGGATTCAGGTGTTCTCTGTGAGTTTACCATTGGGCCGAGAAAAGTACAATCAACACACGCTTAGGTGAGGTCAGGATACGACAGACTTTGTAGGGTATCTGAATAGCCAACTGAGTCAGCTAAAATGGAAAAAAAATAAGATGAATCTGGCAGCCCTAATGCGGGCAATCACTGATATATAGAGAGCAATAGAGAAATAGACCCAGGCTCAAGTGCAATGTCAGGCACAGATTCGGACGATTTAGGCCCATATCCCTATTGTGAACGGGCAACCAGATGACACGAATGAGAATGCAGAAGACTTTTGGGATGATAATCAGGTCCCCGATGGGTCGCAAGTTGTTCCACCACCACCACGGAACCCTCGTTAGGTGATAGTTGAGGAGGAAAACACTGCACAGTCCAGAGAATCTGCACTGATTGAGAAGATCGACATGATGGAAAAGATCCTCAGAAAAGCAAAGGGAGTTGAGGAATATATGCTCGATGTAGGGGGCTCTTCCTGTTCCCAGATGCTAAATTGCCAGAAAAATTCAAAATGCGAGACATGGAAAAATTTGATGGAACCGGAGATCCCAGAATTCATCTCTAAATGTTTGTTGGCACCCTCTCGCCAATGGGAATTGATGACCAGTTGAAGGCTCAACTTTTTCACCGATCACTTTCTGGAGCAACCCAGAAATGGTTTCTTTCCCTTGATGTAGCTAAAACCAGAACTTGGGAAGACATTACAACAGTTTTTATCAGCCAATATAGTTATAATGTCTAACTAGATGTAACTACCCGAGAGCTCAAAACAACGTGACAGGAGAATAGAGAATCTTTTGTCAACTTCTTGACCCGATGGAGGGGTAAGGTTGCCAAAATGACAAGCAGGCCACTGAGAAAGAACATGTGAGGATTGTGGCTAAGAATCTGCAGTCTCCGTTAAAGTGTTACCTCAACACGCAGCCGCTTTCCACATTTGAGAAGTTGTTTGACGCTAGGGTGCAAATTGAGGATGTTATCCAATCTTGTGATACCGAGAAGAAAAAATTTAGTTAGAAACCACCAAGAAGGAATTTCCCCACAAATAACTAGAATCAATCCGCTACCACCAACCTCGTGTCTCGTTCAGGCGAGGTAAACCTTTTAAATCCTTCTTCTTCCACCCATCAAACAAGCACCATTCAGCAGTTAGGCGATGGTCAGCAAACGCAACAACGGCCACAAAGAACTTTTACCCCTCTCAACATCCCATCATCCACTGCCTTAAGCCATCTTGTAGAAAAAGGACTCATCAAGGTACTAGACCCCATGCTAGTGCCTGACCCGCTTCCCCCGAGATATAATGCCTCTCAATACTGTGCCTTCCACCAAGGCCATGGGCATTTAACTAACAAATGTATGAGGCTCCTTCATGAGATTCAGAATCACATTGACAACAAAGTGATCCCTCCTCCATCAGCTACCCCAAAGCCAAATGTCACTACTAACCCATTGCCAAATCATGCCAGGCAAGCGAGGGTAAAATACATGTCTCTGGGGGAATCGGAGGACCCGAGTCAGCACATATGTTCAGCACACCTACTGCACCCTCATGTCTCAATAATCGAAGATCAGATAGCATGCTCGTTCATGATGATTAGAGACAGTCGAGATTGGATGGAAGAATAGAATGATAATATCTAGGAATGGTATCGACCACTAATCCAAGTCTACCAACAAGAGGCAGAGCGCAATGAAGAAGATGACTGGCCATTAGATTATCCGGCCAGACCCTATGGATTCGGCCACGTGCTCGATGGAATCAATCTTCCCCAACTTTTTGAGAAAGAGATACATGTCGACGAAATGCAGTCCTATTGGTTGATAAGAGTTGTGCTAAAGTCAGACGGGGTCGAGTGGACTAACTTCTGGACCGCTCGGGAACAGCAAGTGAATTTTATTGAGGAAGACATCTAGGAGGAAATCGATAATACATGGGCTATTAAAGATGATGAGGTAAGAAGGGAAAAGGCAGCCGTTAGTGACTTAAATGATTTGTGGGCATTTGAAAGCCCTCTGCACGTAAATGAACTTAGATAAACTGATAATGTGATCCCAGGGTTATAGGATCCCGAAGATGGCGTGGAACACCTAACTAGAACTGGACGACACTTTAAGCTAGCTCAACTAGAGAAGGGACAGCCAAGTGAAAAAAGGAAAGAGACAAAGCATGAGGAGGAGGAGGATGTTGTATTAAGACAGTTGAAAAAGACGCAGGCCAACATTAGTATTTGGGGCTTGTTGATGGTGTCACATAAGCATAGATAAGCTATTTTGAAGGTGTTGAACAAGGCAAGTGTCCTGATAGATACAACCCCCGAGCAGCTTATTAGGCTTATTCTTCTAGTCGCCGAACCAAAAGTCATTTCCTTTTCTGATAAGGATCTACCCGCTGAAGGAAAAAGTCACAACAAGCCGCTTCATATCACTGTCAAATGCCTAGAAAAATGGGTCCCGATTACCCTCATTGATAATGGATTTTCCTTGAACGTTTGCCCATTGAGAACAGCCGTCTTCTTAGGGATGAGGCCGGACTAGTTCACTCCATGCAATCAAGGGATGTGAGCCGACTTCACAACGTTTGCCCATTCAAGTATTACCGACTTCACACCGTTTTGGTTTTGGGTATAAACCAACGAGAGAAGATCTGGAAGGGCCTAAAAAGGGATGAAAGGCTAATTACCCTGAGACGCTCAACGAATATTTCGTCAAGGAGGGGGAATATTTTTCGTATTGTGGCTTTCTAGAGCCGTGATCGACGAAGAGACCAATCAAAAGTTGCAGGGGCTGGAGATCTTTTTCAGCCACCAGCTGTCTGACACGGAAGAGGAAGAAACAATGGATGGAGGGAAGGAGGAAAAGAAGGTTTATGAAGAGGACTGGGCTGACAAGCTTGATAGAGATGACCTGGGAGTACTGTTCAATGAGAATATGGCTCAGTTGCGTATAACCGAATCGGACTGCTTCAGGATGGGTTTCAGCGTGTCAGCCGACTGCATCAAGCTTATCGTTGATACTGCTGCAAAAGAAATGAAGAATTGGACCATCAAATTTTGTAATGAGCAGGTTGTCTATCCTGAGTCTGAATTTGAGTCAGAGTCTGTAGTTGAGGGCACATATGTTAGTGCTCCTCTCTCTGCTTTTACTATCGAGTTTCTAATTCCCACTATTCTTAATGAAATGAATGAAGTTTTCAGTTACTCTTTTTTGTTTGATTTATTTCATACGCTTTCTGACGATTTGAAATTCGATGGGGATATTCCCGAACAAATAAAATTTTTAATAAAAAGAGAAGAAGAAATGAGTGCCCAACCAATAATTGAAGAAAGTTTGTCAATAAATCTGGGTAATAAAACTAACCCGTAAAATGTTTAAATTGGTTCTTCTTTATCCTTAGTTGAACAAGAACAATTAATAACTTTATTAAAAGAATTCAAAGACATATTTGAATGGTCTTACGAAGGCATGCCTGGAATTGATCCTGATATTGTCCAACACCACATCCCCCTATACCCTGACGCTAAACAGGACAAACAAAAATTAAGACGGATTCGGCCAGAATGGGCTCTGAAAATCAAAGAAGAAGTTGCCAAACAGATCAACGCTGGACTCCTAATGGTAATCGAGTATCCGAAATGGGTAGCCAACATCGTACCAGTTCTAAAGAAGGACGGTCGTATCCGAGTTTGTGTAGATTTTCGCAACCTCAACAAGGCTAACCCGAAAGACGATTTTCTGCTACCACACATCGACGTCTTGGTAGATAGTACAGCGGGGCACGCCTTGTTGTCATTTATGGATGGTTTCTCTGGATACAACCAGATTTTGATGGGTCCCGAAGACAGAGAAAAGACAATGTCCACCATGCCTTGGGGCACCTATTGTTATCATGTGATGTCGTTCAGTCTGAAGAATGCAGAGGAATCCTATCAAAGGGCTGCCACTACCTTATTATATGAAATGATACATAAGGAGGTTGAAGTATACGTGGACGATATGATTGTCAAGTCCAATGATCGGGATGGTCACATCATAGCACTGCCAAAGTTCTTCGAGAGGATTCGAAAGTACAAGATGCGACTCAACCCACAAAAGTGTGACTTCAGGGTTACTGCTGGAAAAATTCTTGGATTCATGATCACTCAACGAGGCATTGAAGTCGACCCTTCAAAGATCAAGGCAATTTTAGAAATGCCTCCTCTAAAGACTGAGCAAGAAGTCAGGGATTTTCTGGGTAAGATACAGTTTATCAGTCGACTCATCGCAAAACTGACAACTACCTGCGAGCCGCTCTTCCGTCTGCTGAAAAAAAGAGTCAAATTCGAATGGATTCAAAAATGCCAAGACTCCTTTGATGCTGTACGACAGTACCTACGAAACCCTCCTATTCTAGCTCCTCCCGAACCTGGCAGGCCAATGATTCTTTATTTGTCAGTGACCGACTCAACTATGGGATGTATGCTTGCACAAAAAGGAGAAACTAGAATTGAAAAGGCCATCTACTACTTAAGAAAGAAGATGATCGGATCGAAAATACGGTACATGCTGTTGGAAAAGACATGCTGGGCCTTGGTTTGGGCTTCCCGAAAACTAAGGCATTACATGCTGTCTTTCACAGTAAACATCATCTCTCGGATGAACCTGTTGAAGTATCTATTCAAAAAATCGGCACTGACAGGAAGGCAAGCTCGATGATTGCTATTATTATCTGAGTTTGATTTCCAATATGTTACCAGGAAGTCAGTCAAAGGGAAAGCAGTGGCAGAGTTTTTGGCCAATCAACCAGTTGAAGGAGATGAAGATACAGAGTTCTAGTTTTCCGATGAACAACTGATGAAAGTCAGGGATGACAAGTGGACTCTATACTTTGATAGCGCATCCAATCAATTTGGCTGTGGAATAGGAGTCCTTCTTGTTACTCCCGATGAATCACATGTCCCGTTGTCTCTAAAACTCAATTTTGAAGTCACCAATAATCAGGCTGAGTATGAAGCATGTTTAGCCAGATTGGAGGCTGCTTTATAACTAGGGGCAAGGAAGTTGGAAGTCATTGGAAATTCAGCACTGGTGGTTTCACAAGTGAGAGGAGAATGGAAGGTCAGGGACATGACATTAATTCTCTACCATCAAGAGTTAGAAAAGTTGATACCGTACTTCGATTCAGTGATCTTCACCCATATGCCAAGACTGTAGAATAAGTTTGCCAATGCACTGGCCACCCTAGCATCCATGATTGACATACCATCCGAAATCTGAATGAGACCTTTGATAATTGAACAGAAAAGAAAGTCGGCATACGAGACGACAGCCGCAATCGAGGGAAGCACTGACGACCTTCCATGGTACTTTGACATTCAAAACTTCGTAGAGAAAGGAGAATATCCCAAGTTTGCCAATAAAAAGGGAAAAAGGGCAATACGACGACTACCTGCGTTATTTGTCATTTGTGGTGGTAGACTATACAAACAAGGATATTCTGGGGTCAACAAACTATGTGTAAACACTAAAGAAGGTCAAGAACTGATGAAAGAAATACACGCAGGAGTCTGTGGGCCACACATGAGCGGAAATATGTTAGCCAAGAAAATCCTCCGACAGGGATACTTTAGGTTGACAATGGAAACAGATTGTATTCAGTTTATGTGGAGGTGTCATAAGTGTCAAATTCACGCAAACCTTATACACGTTCCCCCGTCTCAGCTGTATAACCTAACGTCACCATTGCCGTTCTCAGTATGGGGCATCGATGTGATCGGCAGAGTAACATCGAAGGCATCCAATGGACATGAGTTTATCTTAGTGTCCATTGACTATTTCACCAAGTGGGTGGAAGCAGCTTCCTACTCGGTACTAAAAGCCTCCCATGTTGCTAAGCTCATCAAAAAAAATATCATTTGTCAGTACAGAGTTCCCCATGAGGTCATCTCAGATAATGGCTCACATTTCCAAGGGGAGGTCCTGGATCTTTTCGAAGAATACCGAATAATGGCTCATAAGTCCTCACCATATCGGCCCATAAACCAATGGAGCAGTCGAGGCAGCAAACAAGAATATTAAGAAAATCCTACAAAAGACAATAAACTCAGACAAAGATTGACCGGAATATCTACCATTTGCACTATGAGGATACAGAACGTCAATCATAATTTCAACAGGAACGATGCCATACTCTCTAGTGTATGGGATGGAAGCCGTACTTTCCATTGAGGTGGAAATCCCTTCACTAACAGTGGTAGCCGAGGTCAGTATTCCAAAAGCAGATTGGCAAAGGAACAGAATGGAAGAGTTGCTTTCGTTTGATGAGAGAAGGCTGCAGGCCTTGTTTCATGTACAAGGTTATCAAAGGAGGATAGCCCGAGCGTTCAATAAGAAGGTCAAGACTCGAGACCTCAAAGAAGGAGATTTGATCCTCAAAGAAATCAAAGCTCCCATCTTTGACCCGAGAGGCAAGTTCAAGCCAAATTGGTCCAGACCATTTCTGATCAAAACCATCATGACCAGCGGTGCAATCATTATTATGGACTTAGATGGCAATGCGTTTTCCACTCCAGTTAACCTCGATCAACTCAAAAAATACTATCCTTGAGGAAAAAATAAGGAGAAAATAAAAGCTCACTGAGTTGAAAATCGAAAAGACAACTCAGGCAAAAGTTAGAGCAGCCCGCAAGGCCGAAAATCCAAAAGGACGACCTTGGCAAAAGTTAGGGCATTACAAAAGGAGAGCGCCAATACCCGAGTGAAAATCGAGCCCGAACTACGTTATGGCCTGATTCCAATTTTTTTGAGATACGTAGGCAGCCTCTTTAAAAGAAGTCCGGCCACATTCTTTGTTTTTAACCATCTTTGAACCTAAGTAAGACCAATGCAAATTAATTTCCGGATTCTGATAATAAAGTCATCAAAACTTTGGATAAGTTTAAACCATCTTAAACATAAAGTGGGAGTTTGTTATTACTTCGATTAGGATTACAAAGTTTTGAATAAAATGAGGGGCACGCAAATCCCAAACTCTACAAAAACAAACAACAAAAAAAGGGAAAGTTGTGGAATTTTTCAAAACAAAGCAGGGGTTCTCAAATCCTCCTCCTTTTCGCCGCTTGTTTCTCCACTTCTCTATATTTCTTTTCCCTATTTTGTGTCAACCATGTATTGTATTCAGCAGAAAGCTCAGGGCATTGCAGCTCCTGCATCTCCATACGTGAACGAGAAGGCCAAGCATCCAGATACTGTGCTAGAAAAGAAGCTCGTAGTGCAAACACTACTACAATAATAGATAAAGATCACACTTAGAAAATTAAAAAAATATCAGTTTCTTTTTAAAGCGTGATTAAAAAAATGAACAAAATTTAATCTCGATTTTTCAAATAAAACGAGATTATATATATTTTTAATCTTAGTTACTAAAAAAATAAAATAATAAATTAATTTTTTAATCTCAATTTTTATTTATAAACGAGATTAAAAATATATAAAACAGAAATTAAACTTTTTTATATCCCCCTCTCTCCCCGATACTCATCTAATTAAGGAACATTAATCCCTCTCTCACACGATTCTCAAGCTATCCTCTCTCACACGATACTTAGTTATCTCTAGTGCCATGTGCCTTTCTCGTCTTCTCCAAACTAGCCCTAGCGCCATGTCCCTCTCTCGTTTTCTCTGTAGTCTCAGGCTGCTCACGCCACCGTCACTTACGCCACCGCCAATTGTCGTCGTCACTGACGCTACCGCCGATTGTCATCGTTTGCACATTACCACCGCCACTCGCCACTCGCCACCACTCTCACAGTAACTCCACCAGTAATCGGTAAAGTCTCTTTCTCTTACTACCGTAGCCATCTGGGGTTTAAATTAACCCTTTTGGCTTTAAATCAGACTTTGGATCAATTGAATCTTTTGGCTTTTTACTCTGTAAAAATGGAAATCTAGGCAATAACTGCTCGGCATTTTTTTTACTATCGTCAAAATGTAATCTTTTGGGTTTTTACCCTATGGAGGGTGTTATAGAACTCTCTTGTGGTGCTCATACTCATACTCATACTCATACCAATAATTCATAGGCATTTTTTTTTACCGTCGTTAAAATTTTAGGGACTGAAGTTATGTATTTATTTTTTGTAGCTATTCTAATTGATGGGATAATGTATCAAACTTTGTCCAGAAATTCTTGAACCAACTTAGTTGGTTGTAGATGTTGTTTCTTTTTCCAGATTAAAATTTGAGTATGAGAGCAGCCATTAGTAATATGATTGTTTGAACCATATCCTGCACAATGCTCCTACCATTTCACATTAGTTTTTGATCAGCAAAGGACTAGGATGGATAAGAGTTGATGTATTATCGGTCCTTAACTTTGTTTTTGGGAGTATTATATGTTATTATTGCGCTTTTTTCTTTAAGTAATGCCCCGACTAAGGTTAGTTAAAATGTTATTTTTGTTAAGTGCTCTCAAAATTTATGAAATTACAATGAACAAGAGGAGGACAAGTCCAATTTGGAAAATAGTTCAGGTATTAATTTTATTTAACGTTTGAATGTTTTAGCAGTAATTTGTAAAAAAAACTAAAATTAATCTAAATGGAAGCAGTATTATTTGCTTTTTATATATCCTCTTATTTCTCGCGTATATATCATTAGCACTTATTTGTTTATATGTTTCACAATTTAGAAAATTGAAATTTCAACTTGATTTGTTTGTTGTGTCATGAAAATCATATTTTCTACCATCTTTATTCCAATGTCTTCCCTGTGAGCTAAATTTTCTTTTCCATGTTAATGCATAAAACAGGGTGAATCAACCAAATATCATCTAAGTTTCAGGTGGCTACAATTTTTTAATAGCGATCGGGATCGCCGTGATCTTGTGAGTGTTTCGATGCTTCATAAGTTAAGATTGTGAAGCTTGTACCTTTAAAGAGCTAGTGGATTGTTCATTTGGATTTGTTCACTTGTTTGTCCTTTTTAGAACCAGTTTTCCATACTTCTTTTTAAGAAACGTGTACATTGTTGAAGTAGTATATGGTGGTATGATTGAAGTCTTCTTTTTATTGGAGTGCATGTGTACACGTTTCTTTGTTCTCTTTCCTACTTTTGGAAGATTAACACATTTTCATATTCAATATCAACAAACGATTACCAGATCTACACATCCAAGACCAACTTTAAGTGTTGCCGGGTTATGTTCAATAACTGATAATTTGGGATGGAACATCCTTCCCAATCTGAGCGTGAAAGTGTAACAGGACAATTATAACAAGCAGTTGCCATTTTTTTTTCTATAATCTAAAGTGGGTTTTTTTTTTTGGCAAGATAACTAGCTCAAGTTGACCTTGCTCAGATAAAAATTCAAATCAACTTCCATTATTTTTCATATGAAGTTACGTGAAAGTAGAGGAGTGATAACGGTATTGAAATAAGCACAATCAAAGCATTTGTTTCACCCACCTATGGGGCCCTATGGGTAATATTTTACAATTTGAGTGTTTATGGTCTATTATGAAACGTTTACAGTATTAGAGTGCAAATTTGTCAGTACAGGCCATCATCTTAATTAGTGTTCCCCTGCCATTAGAGTGCAAATTTGTCAGTACAGGCCATCATCTTAATTAGTGTTCCCCTGCCATTGACCGAGTATATCTGTCATGCACTAAGTTTTTTCCATCATAGTACAATTGCAAATCATAAATTTACAATTACAACCTCATCATATTCATACATTTACATTATCCCGAAATACAACTTCTTATGATTATGTTTATAAATGTTTTGTGTTTTATTGTGGTGTGTTAACTTTATTTGGCTCCATTTGCATTACTCAGTGATTAATTGCGTCTTATAATGGTTTCTCCAGTTCCTTTAACAACTGGGTGATGTATCCTCTAGATTATGCTCATTTTTATTGGCCTAATGTTTTCAAAAGGTAACCTGTGGGTGTGCAGCTAGAGTCGCTGCTGCTTTTAGAGCTCCAGTTGGTGGAGTGTTGTTTTCTTTGGAAGAAGTTACATCATGGTTAGTTGTTTGCTTTACTTAGCTGCTTTTATGCCTATGCATATGATTATGCATGTGAATTTATATTTGTGAATATGCATATTGCCTACTTGTGTTCATTTATTTTGCCCACAGTGGATAAATGTTGGTAAATTGGTTTACATGTGTATGCACGTTTAATCATCGATCATTTCCTTTGGATTACCCCTTGTCTCCGTGATAACGTCGATTATTTCCTTTGGATTACCCCTTTTTGGAAAATGTAGTCCCTGCCCTGACTCAAACCCTGATTCTGGTATTGAATGCCCTCCACCTCCTGGAATGTATGGGAACTATGTAAATGTAAGATCTTGAATTGCTATATATGTTTTTTTTTCAATTATATTTTGGCTGTATTTAGGTTTTTCTTTACAGTTATTTTTTTATATGCAATGACTCTTAATTTTCCATTGTAAGTTTGTTGGTATGAAACTTTTTAATAAAATAGCAGGCACATGGTTGGCATGAGACCACTGGAGGTGGTAAGGGTTAGAGACTTAGAGTCAAGGCTGATGTAGATGGGGAAGAGTGGTGGTAGTAGTAAAGAGCTTCTAAGATTGCCAAAGGAGGTGATCACTATTATGTTCTTGCATACATGGAAGTGGAAACCTCCTTATATAATAAGGGTCGACGACCCTTGGGGCCTAGCTAATATATGAATGGGATTCCATGTGTATGGATAGGTGCCCCATCCCCTTTGGCCTGGAATTTCTCAACTACTAGTTGTACTAATGTTCAAACCTTGGAGGCCTTTTCAGAGGTCGCAACAAAGGGTAGGGATGGAAATTGCCATGTCTAACTTGTTGTCTCATTCTGCACGGGTTCTG